>SJYC01052256.1:0-19770 GCA_006408675.1 Madoqua kirkii
TGGCTGTGAGGAAAACTAATATACAGGGAAGATTATATTCCTTTATTTCCCCTTCTGATTCTAAAAGAAACTTAAACATTTTCATGGACCTCTAAAAGCATTATGGGTCCTAGACCTTGTACCTAATAAGCATAATGGATAAGTTGGTCCTAATTAGTCTCCACAGAAGGTAAGTCTGGTAAATAATAAGTGAAACAGTGCATGTAGAGCATTTAATAAAGTGCATGACATGTATTAAGTACTCAGTAGATGGTAGCTATTATTACTGGGTTGGCCAAAAATTTCATTTGTGTTCTTTGGGTTTTTCCATGAGATGGTACAGAAAAACCTGAACGAACTTTTTGGCTAACCCAACATTTTTGTTATTATTTGTCGTTATTTCATTCCTCTTTTATATCCTTCACAATGAATAACAGAAGATAAAATCTTCCTTGGGCTTCCCTGGTGGCTCCAGGGTAAAGAATCCCCCTGCCAATGCAGAAAAGGTGGTTTCCATCCCTAGGTGGAGAAGATCCCCTGGAGAAGGAAACGGCAACCCACTCCAGTATTGTTGCCTGGGACATCCCATGGACAGAGGAGTCTGGCAGCTACAGTTCATGGGGTCCCAAAGAGTTGGACATGACTTAGGACCTAAACAATAACAACAAAATTAGTTTGACTAGAGCATATTTTACACTAAGCTATCTGTAGTCTTATATGATAAACTGAGGTATACTAAAATTTTTTAAAGTTTGAACAAAAATTGACTGGAACTTGGCCACATCAAACCAGAAATGGTTAGGAACCACTTCATAGTCAGAAGTTAAGGGAAAGACTTATAGGGAAAAGGTGGAATCTAAGCAAATAAATGATTTGATTGGTTAGAGTGTTAAGTGGTTGCCTTATGCACAGGGAAGCCTAGTTGGCTGTTTGTGATAGGTTGTCCTTAGATTTTGATTTTTTCAGCTGGATGCATTTCAGCCTTAGGTTTTGGTTTGCTTACATAGTCTACTAGGGTGTGATATGAAAGCCACCTCAGTCTAATAATGGTCTCCTTGTTTAATTAATCTAACAGTAGCAATAGGTGTTGGGAAACAGAAGTATCACTTAATTATATATTGTAATATACAGTAGCAATTAAAGCATTTATTATGTGTTTGCTTATGTTTCCAGATTGGATGCACACCCTATATTTACAAGAATTTACTACTTGCCAAGAAGGTGCTAAGATACCTTCAGCTTGAATTTCCCAGCAGACTCTTAAACACTAGAATCTCGGACCCTACCCAAGAGATTCTAGCTCAGTGGCTCTGGAGTAGGACCTGAAAATAAGTATTTTTTAAGAATTTGAGTCTCAGAGTAATTTTGATTTGTTGGAAATCACCATCATAGGCAAGGACAGTGGTGGCTTAAAGGATGGTATGTAGGGCTATAGCTAACCTCTTCCCAACTCTGTAACACCCACCCTCCCAATCACTGCAAATAAAAATAGTGTGTCTGCTACACAAATTCATGTTCCAGTCAACTCTTCCTGACCAGATTGCATCTTTAAGCCTCCTTAGTAAAGTAATTTTGGAGTCACCAGCAGAAGATGCATAATCTTGATGACAAATTGAAGAAAGCTGAGTGCTGAAGAATTGATGCTTTTGAACTATGGTGTTGGAAAAGATTATTGAGAGTCCCTTGGACTACAAGGAGATCCAACCAGTCCGTCCTAAAGGAGATCAGTTCTGGGTGTTCATTGGAAGGACTGATGTTGAAGCTGAAACTCTAATACTACGGCCACCTGATGCAAAGAGCTGATTCCATGGAAAAGACCCTGATGCTGGGAAAGACTGAGGGCAGGAGGAGAAGGGGATAACAGAGGATGAGATGGTTGGATGGCATCATCAACTCAATGGACATGGGTTTGGTTGGACTCCAGGAGTTGGTGATGGACAGGGAGGCCTGGAGTGCTGCGGTTCGTGGGGTTGAAAAGAGTTGGACACTACTGAGCGACTGAACTGAACTGATGACAAATTGAAACTATAATGGATAACCACACTTGTAGGCATACAAAAATGAGGTCAGGTGGCCATTGAGGATAAGATCTCAGACATCTCTACACCCTGAGAACTTGAGCTCTCTTTGAACTGTACCAGACCCAAAGACACTACAAGCTGTATTCAAAACAACAGTTGCCAGCTGCAACCTTGTGGTCTCAAGATCTCCCTTTGTAACTAAGCAACCTTTTTAGACTCCAACCAATTCTTACTTAATAAGCACCCTTACTTCTTGCCAGCTCCAATTATAATTCTTGAAAAACAATTCAAGTAACTCATAGTAATCTCAGTTTTCTTCCCTTATAAGCCATTTTGTGGTCTGGCAGAACACAATTCAACTGCTTCTTGAATCTATGTATCCTGCAGTCCTGCTGCTGCGGCTGCTGCTGCTAAGTCACTTCAGTCGCGTCTGACTCTGTGCAACCCCATAGACGGCAACCCATCAGGCTCCCCCGTCCCTGGGATTCTCCAAGAAAGAACACGAGTGAGTTGCCATTTCCTTCTCCAATGTGAAGTTGCTCGTTTGTGTCCAACTCTTCACGAGCCCATGGACTGCAGCCTACCAGGCTCCTCCATCCATGGGATTTTCCAGGCAAGAGTACTCAAGTGGGTTGCCATTGCCTTCTCCACCTGCAGTCCTAACAAACCCCAAATTAGCACTTTTTAATTTCAGTCAGTTCTCTGTTTCTAAAACTTGATTAACAACCCCTATTCTAGGAACTTCCCTGGTTGTTCAGTGGTTAAGAATCCACCTTTCAATGCAGGGAATATCAGTTTGATCCCTAGTCTCAGAAGATCCCACATACCATGGAGTCACTAAGTCCGAGAGCCATAGCTACTGAACCCATGCACCACAACTACTGAGCCTAGGCACCCTAAGGCCTGTGCTCCACAACAAGAGAAGCCACCCCCGTGAGAAGCCTGAACACCACAACTAGAGAATAGCCCCACTTGCCACAACTAGAGAAAGCCTGCATTCAGTAATGAAGACCCACTGCAGCCCAAAAAACAAAGCCCTATTCTAGCTTTTAAGGAACTTCCAGGATAGATGCACATACAGCACTAGAAGAGAACATTTTCAGGACTGAATAAGTACTGCTGGCATTGAGCATTCAGAGGAGGAGGAAGCAGTCACTATAGGCTGAGGTTTTGGGAGAGGCCTCACAGTGATGAGTGACAGCTGATTCATGAAAGAAGGTAGACCTAGGATGTGTCATGGCCAGGAAAAAAGAACACAGGACTGGGTCTAGGAATAAAACTGATTTTGCCATACACTAGCTTCTTTTCTTTGAAAATGAAGATACAGAAAAATAAAAATCTGTCAACACCTACTCTAACCAAAACAAATTTGGTATAAGAGTATTAATATTTGCAAAACTATAATTTAATGCAAAAGGAGGGATATGATACTAAGATAAGCAATTGTCTACCAGGAGGATAGAATCGTCATGTACTTGTATGTATTGCCCCCTTGCCCTCCAAAAAACATCCTTGAAATATGTTAATCCCCAAACTGGGAGAATTTAAGACATCTCTCTCAGATAATGATGGATTAAGCATTTAAAACATTAATAAGGATAATGAATAATTGATTTGAACAACAAGAAGGGGAAACTGAAGCACAGAGCTTCAGTGAAATAGCTTGTCCAGTATAGCTAGTGACAGAGAAGAGATTCAAACCCAGGAAATCTTTTGTTGCCAGCCTGTGGCTAAAGTAGAATTATGAAAATGTATTTACATAAAAGAGTTAAAAACAAGTCAACTAAGCATTCAATATTCAACTCAACAAGTTTGAAAATAGATAAAAACCCCCCAAAGAGGAAGCAAACAAAATCTCTAAACATCTAAAGCTGGTTCTTTGAAAAGCCTATACAAATAGATTTCTTTAAATATTGACACAGAAACTCACAGAGAATGAAAATATGACAGAAAGAGATGTGAGTAAAGAAAGGGACATAACAAGAGAAATATCAGAGACTTTTAAAATTATGGATGAATAGTAAAAAGGATTTTTTACCAATAAACTGAAAAGTTAAAGTGTATTTTTTCCTAGAAAACAAAAGTTAACAATGTTGCCAAAAAAAAAAAAAATAGATGAACCAATACCCAATAAAGAAATGGAAAGTACTCAGGACTCTTCCAACACTCCTTTTTTTCACTTACAAAAAGAGAAGGTACAGAAAATTTTATGGTGCATTTTAAAGAACCTTTAAAGAAATGATAATCCAAAGTTTTAAGAGGTTTACAATTACAAGCAGAAACAGGAGGGGAAGGAAAGCCATGAACTTTATTTTATGAAGGTATAACTACCTTTACACCAAAATGGGACAAGAGCAATACAAGAAAAGGAAAGATGAAATTTTTCGAGGTAAATTAACAAAGTGGTCTTTAGTCTAAGATCCAGTGAAATGTGTTTGCTGTGTGGAAGTAGAAGGCAGAGAGAATCTTAACCCAGGGAAACTGCTGGGTTCTCCTCACTGACTAGTTTCCCAGATTATGAAGAATGAGGCATCATCATTCTGCATCATCATCCAATGCAAAGGTAATTTTTTAAACTGGATCCTTCTATGACCCGAAGAAATGAGTTTTTATTTCCCAATGCCATTACTACTGACACTTAGCTGTTCTTCTTGACCTTAGGTAGAGTGGAACATGCTTGAGCACCATTATAACCTCACTGAGATACCACACAGTCAGTACTCTACAGGTAATCTAGTATTAGAAACTGCAAGAGTTTTGTGGGATCTAATGACTCCAAACTCTTTCTACAGCAAAGCTTCAACTAGATCAGCTATTGCACAACAGGACTGCTTTTGATTTCAGCTGCTTTTGTTCCTCCTCTCTGGTCACATGCCTTATTTTTTTCTATTTTTATAGTTAACAGTTGGCTAAGTAGCAAGTTTACAAAAGGTACTTGCAGGGTGTCATTTGTCAAAAGCTCTTTTAGTTTTAATTAATTAGTTAATTTAGTCTCATTTATGCTGTGGATAAAAAGGCTCTTTGTATCAGAGAGATGGTACTTAATATGCTTTAGCTTTTCCCGCTTTTCAACAATAATCCAACTGATAAGAGTTTTAAGAGCCATTTCATTTTATAGCATATGTATATAATTATATAATTTTCTATTTGCCTATGGAAGACAGCATTGAATATTCATTAGGAATAAAGGCTTGGAGTCAGAAAAGATGGGATTTAAGTCTTGGCTCTAATAGAAAATGGTGTGGAAATAAATACACCCAGTTGTTTATAGAGATTACCTCTGGAGGCCAACAGGCACTCCACTTTTACTTTACCCCCTCTGGATTTAATGAGCACATGAACTTTTTTAACTTGAAAAGAAGAGAAGGGAAGGGAAGGAATAGGAAGAGAGCTAATTTTGTGACCAGAGGTAAACAATTCTGCCTCTCTGTACTGCAGGTTACTCATGCATTATATAGAGAATACTGATGGAGTATTATGAGGAATACAGGAGATAAATGCATATAAAACATGTTGCACTTCACTTGGCACAAATTCAGCATCCAGTAACTGTTCACTGTTCAATTCAGTTCAGTCGCTCAATCGGGTCCAGCTGTTTGCGACTCCATGAATCACAGCATGCCAGGCCTCCCTGTCAATCACCAACTCCCAGAGTTTACTCAGACTCACGTCCATCGAGTCAGTGATGCCATCCAGCCATCTCCTCTGTCGTCCTCTTCTCTTGCCCTCAGTCCCTCCCAGCATCAGTCTTTTCCAATGAGTCAACTCTTCACATGAGGTGGCCAAAGTACTGAAGTTTCAGCTTTAGCATCATTCCTTCCAAGAAATCCCAGGGCTGATGATCTTCAGAATGGATTGGTTGGATCTCCTTGCAGTCCAAGAGACTCTCAAGAGTCTTCTCCAACACCACAGTTCAAAAGCATCAATTCTTCGGAGCTCAGCCTTCTTCACAGTCCAACTCTCACATCCATACATGACCACAGGAAAAACCATAGCCTTACTAGAAGGACCTTAGTCAGCAAAGTAATGTCTCTGCTTTTGAATATGCTATCTAGGTTGGTCATAACTTTCCTTCTAAGGAGTAAGCGTCTTTTAATTTCATGGCTGCAATCACCATCTGCAGTGATTTTGGAGCCCCAAAAAATAAAATCTGACACTGTTTCCACTGTTTCCCCCTCTATTTGCCATGAAGTGATGGGACTGGATGCCATGATCTTCATTTTCTGAATGTTGAGCTTTAAGCCAACTTTTTCACTTTCCTCTTTCACTTCATCAAGAGGTTTTTTAGTGCCTCTTCAATTTCTGTCATAAGGGTGGTGTCATCTGCACATCTGAGATTATTGATATTTCTCCCGGCAGTCTTGATTCCAGCTTGTGTTTCTTCCAGCCCAGCGTTTCTCATGATGTACTCTGCATATAAGTTAAATAAACAGGGTGACAATATACAGCCTTGATGTACTCCTTTTCCTATCAAACCAGTCTTTTGTTCCATGTCCATTTCTAACTTTTGCTTTCTGACTTGCATACAGATTTCTCAAGAGGCAGGTCAGGTGGTCTGGTATTCCCATCTCTTGAAGAATTTCCCACAGTTTATTGTGATCCACACAGCCAAAGGCTTTGGCATAGCCGATAAAGCAGAAATAGATATTTTTCTGGAACTCTCTTGCTTTTTCCATGATCCAGCGGATGTTTGCAATTTGATCTCTGGTTCCTCTGCCTTTTCTAAAACCAGCTTGAACATCAGGGAGTTCACGGTTCATGCATTGCTGAAGCCTGCCTTGGAGAATTTTGAGCATTACTTTATTAGCATGTGAAATGAGTGCAATTGTGTGGTAGTTTGAGCATTCTTTGGAATAGCCTTTCTTTGGGATTGGAATGAAAACTGACCTTTTCCAGTCCTGTGGCCACTGCTGAGTTTTCCAAATTTACTGGCATATTGAGTGCAGCACTTTCACAGCATCATCTTTCAGGACTTGAAACAGCTCAGCTGGAATTCCATCACCTCCACTAGCTTTGTTCATAGTGATGCTTTCTAAGGCCCACTTGACTTCACGTTCCAGGATGTCTGGCTCTAGATGAGTAATCACACCATCATGATTATCTTGGTCATGAAGAACTTTTTTATACAGTTCTGTGTATTCTTGCCACCTCTTCTTAATATCTTCTGCTTCTGTTAGGTCCATACCATTTCTGTCCTTTATCGAGCCCATCTTTGCATGAAATGTTCCCTTGCTATCTCTAATTTTCTTGAAGAGATCCCTAGTCTTTCCCATTCTGTTGTTTTCCTGTATTTCTTTGCATTGATCGCAGAGGAAGGCTTTCTTATATCTTCTTGCTATTCCTTGGAACTCTGCATTCAGATGCTTATATCTTTCCTTTTCTCCTTTGTTTTTCTCCTCTATTCTTTTCACTGTTACCCCTAGGCTAAATACTTAACTCAATATTTGCCATATAGTAAGTGCTCAAAAAATGGGAAGTAGTCAAGCAAACAAAATATGATAAATATTCCTTCTTTTTTCCCAGTTTTATTGAGATATAACTGTATAAGTTTAAGGCATACAGCATAATGATTTGACTTACATTCATCATGAAATTATGACCACACTAAGTTTAGTGAACACCCACCATCTCATATAGAGAGAAAATTAAAGAAATCAAAAAAATATTTCTTTATGATGAGAACTCTTAGGATTTACTCTCTTGTAAGTCGATGGACGTGAAACTGAGTGAACTCGGGGAGTCAGTGATGGACAGGGAGGCCTGGTGTGCTGCGATTCATGGGGTCGCAAAGAGTCGGACACGACTGAGGGACTGAACTGAACTGAAGTTTGTATATATAACATACCAGAGTTAATTTTACATTATATCACAGTGTTAATTGTACATTATAAAATAAGTACTTACTTATAACTGGAAGTTTGTACCTTTTGACTAACTTTCATCCAGTTCCTCCTTTCTCTTCCCTCCTCTGGTAACCACATTCTGATCTCTTTTTCTATGAGTTTGTTTTTGAAATAAATTGGAGCTACAACACTGTTAGTACATGACACAGTGATTCCGTATCTCTATACATTTCAAAATTGTCACTACAGTAAGTAATTACCGTCTGTCATAATACATATTACACAGTTATTGACTATTTCTGCACACTATACATTTCATACCCATGATTCATTTATTTTGTAACTGGAAGTTTGTTCCTCTTAATTTTCCTCACTTATTTCTCTCCTCTTATCCCCTCCCCCACAAATGATAGATATACTTACTAAGTACATTTTTAAATTTTATTTTTCTTGTTCTTGTCTATATCTGGAAAGTTTTCCTTGTATTTTGCTTTGAGTTATTTGCAATTGGTTCTTTGTTTTTTAAAAAAATAAAGGTCCAAATTGAAGGACAGTTTTTGAACTGTCCTAAACTCTTCAAAAGTGTTAATGTCATAAAAATAAAGATTGAGAAGCTATTAATGCTAATTTTCTGACTCCTATCATTGAATATTCATTAATATCTGAAATCATGTTAAAATAATTAGTTACTAAATAAATGTAGAAACCCTGTAATCCATTGCTAATATAATGTAAACTGATGTGACTGTCCTGTAGGATAATTTGGCCAAATCTTTCAAAAACAGAAAGGAATATATCCCTTAAGTCAGAAATTCCACTTCTAAGAAATTATCCTATAAAGATGCTTCCATTTGTGTGAAATGAAATGTTACAAATAAAACAATGTAATCTTTGTGTGAACAAAGTTTAGAAACTTGCTGGACCATCAGTAATGCGATACTTAAATTATAATACACTCAAACAATAGAATAAAATGGACTTACTATACTGCTTTAAGTATACTTTTCTGGAAAGAATTCCAAGAGAAGGGAAGCTAAGAGAATAAGGCAAAGTAAAGAACATTGGGTAGAATATGTCCCCATTTGTGTGTGGGGGAAATGTATGTGTGTATACATATGTATGCATTGATTTTTATATGCATCTATTTATAGTTTATATTAAAATATATTAATATATATATTTGTGGGTCTTCGCAGCACTAGTGATAAGGAATCTGCCTACTTACTATACTGCTTTAAGTATACTTTTCTGGAAAGAATTCCAAGAGAAGGGAAGCTAAGAGAATAAGGCAAAGTAAAGAACATTGGGTAGAATATGTCCCCATTTGTGTGTGGGGGAAATGTATGTGTGTATACATATGTATGCATTGATTTTTATATGCATCTATTTATAGTTTATATTAAAATATATTAATATATATATTTGTGGGTCTTCGCAGCACTAGTGATAAGGAATCTGCCTGCTGATGCAGGGGATGCAAGAGATGCAGATTCGATCCCTGGGTTGGGAAGATCCCTTGCAGTAGGAAATGGCAACCTGCTCCAGTATTCTTGCCTGGAAAATTCCATGGACAGAGGAGCCTGGTGGGCTGCAGTCCATGGGGTTGCAAAGAGTCAGACACGACTGAGCAACTGAGTACACATGCATACCTATAGTTGTATACTTATATATGTCTATATACATACTTTTAAATACATTGATATATGTATGTATTTGTAAATACATAGTATGCCTCTAATGATGCTTTTTCAAAACAAATTGAGGATACTGTTAGCTCCAGAAAGGAAACTGAGTTACTGGGAGATAGAGAGTGGGTGTGACTTATTTATTTTGGTATGTACCATTTTGTATTTTGTGCAATGTACAGGTATTATGTGTTAAAAAGACACTGATGGAGACAATGGAGAATATTGGAGAGTCAATATGAAATCAGTTGAAAGAAGTGAACATTTGTTAATAACATGAGTACAAGCAGATGGACAGAGAACTGCACTGAACAATTCTCCAAATATAGAAACCATCTACTGGAGAAAGTCAGACAAACATGGCATGTCCAAAAATCTGTTTCCAGTTTAAAGCTTATCTTTTCATGGAGTAAGGATGTTCACATGATTCCTTTCTTCATTAAAAAAAAAAAAAAACTAAGGTAAAGGGGTTAATTTTATTGTATATGAATTAAACTTCAATTAAAAATATAATGAATTTTTAAGAGGTTAATAATGATGACTCATTCATACCATGAAATACTGCTCAGCAATAGATAGAAAGGAAGTATTGATACATACACAAGTTGGATGAATCATCCAGGCATTGGGCTTATTGAAAAAAGCTTGTCTCAAGGGGTTCCATGCTGTAAGATTCCATTTATAGGGCTTTCTCAAACTGAAAAAAAGAAGAAATATAAGTGGTTTTCAGGGACTGGGAGTGAGTGACTATAGAGGGATGACAGGAGAGAGTCTTTTTTGGAGGGTGGATGATGGGATGGTTTTATATCCTGGTCATGGAGGTAGTTGCAGGAATCGATACATGTGTTAAAATGCATAGAACTTTACTTCAAAAGCAAAAATATCAAAAATAGTTATATAATAATATATAAACTAAAAATGTTTTAGGTTAAAATGCACACACACACTTAAATGTGGCAGTTCTTACAAGAGCTATCTCCAAACTAGAGTTCATAACTTTAGCATTTAAATTTTGCTTCTATACCAAGAGTCAGCAGGGTTTGGCTGGTGATTTGATATTGCAACCATATTGTCCTGTTCAACATGACAACCCTAACCCTCTCCATGATTCTCTTAGAAAGAGTCAGGGATTATTTAATAATTCCAGAGTCTCATCATTACAGGAACACGGTGGCTACGCATTGTAATTCCCCTCCCATGTGAATGTACCAGCGAAACTGACATTGGTGGATGGTCGTGACACACCCTGTAGCACAGTTTTATGGTTCATTGTTACAACACACCTTAGGTGCCAGTACGGAGATGACTCAACGGAAGTAAGGATTCCAGGGCAGTGTCAGATCTGAAAAAGCAAATCCCAGCACCAGTTCCTTGTCTCACAGTGGCTTGGCAACTTCACCTCTCTCCAAAGTAGAGAAGAAAATCAAGTCAAACAGGCCTTCCTGAAACATGGCATGAAGCACCACATGTCACCTCTGTTCCTGGGGAGACACTAAACAAGTACTTGTTGAGGTAAACTATTACATATTCTCCCCATTTCTCACCTAAGCAGTCTGAAGTTAACTATCTTCCTGAAGACATGGAAAGAGCAAAACCACTACCTGGCATTCTTATATTTCCACTGCTGGTAATTCTTTCATAGCCTACTTATTTTACACATTTCTTCTAGACTTCAACTTAAATAGCTCTAGGAAAAGCCACTTGTTACAGAGCAAAATGGGCTGATGGTTCGAATTATCCATCCACAGAAGAAATGATCCTAAAGAGAAAGCTGCATAAAGTATTTCCTGGTTGAAAAGGCTCTGGAATCAACGTCTAGAATTTGAATCTCAACTCTGAAGTGCATCAGCTGTGTGACCTTAGGTAAGTAACTAAACTTCTCTGGCCTCAGTTTTCTCTCTGTTCATTACAGGGGCTAAAGGAGCCTACTGAACTTGGGGTTAGACTAAATCACATAATGGCTATAATGCATCTGGTAGGAGGCTTGTGTGTGTGCTCAGTTGCTCAGTTGTATCTGACTCTGTAACCCCAGGGACTGTAACCAGGCTCCTCTGTCCATAGAATTCTCCAGGTAGAAATACTGGAGTGGGTTGCCATTTCTTCTCCAGGAGATCTTCCTGACCCAGGGATCAAAGGTGCATTTCCTACGTCTGCATTGGCAGGCGGATTCTTTATCAGTGCACCACCTGAGAAGCCCAATAAACGGCTTAGAGAGGCTTAATGCATATTCAGGACATGTGAACCGTTTTCACAAGCTAAGTCATTAACGTGACCAGGAAGGGGTGGGACTTTCCGGGAAGGTGTTTAAATTCCTTTTGCTGCCCAGTTTTTCTAATGTGTTTAGGGCCCCAGGGTCTGCTGCCTGCTTCCCTGTTGGCATAGTGTCCTGTTCCCTCATTTCCTTTGCTGATCTGCCAGTCAATCTGGGAATCTAATCATCCCAGAGTTGTTAGTGACTTTGACTTCTCCACTTAGAGAATGATGGCTTAAGAAGTGTACCTTAGGCTGGAGCAGCTAAGGCCAATCAGCAGTCTTCAGGTAGCAGTTCTTCCCACACAAGTCAGCCCCACAGCCTGGGCTATGACCCCTCTGTGAACTGGCCACCATCTTATACTCCCTTCTCATGGTCCAGGGTCCTTGTACACATTGATGATACTCATCTTTCTGCTTCCCTTCTTTTTCTCTCCTTCCCTCTAAGATCAGAGTGGAATCAGTTCAGTCACTCAGTAGTGTCCGACATTTGCAACCCCATGAACTGCAACACGCCAGGCCTCCCTGTCCATCACCAACTCCCAGAGTCTACCCAAACCCAATCCAACCATCTCATCCTCTGTCTTCCCTTCTCCTCCTGCCCTTAATCTTTCCCAGCATCAGAGTCTTTTCCAGTGAGTCATCTCTTCACATCAGGTGGCCAAAGTACTGGAGGTTCAACTTCAACATCAGTCCTTCCAATGAACACCCAACACTGATCTCCTTTAGGATGGACTGGTTGGATCTCCTTGCAGTCCAAGGGACTCTCAAGAGTCTTCTCCAACACCTCAGTTCAAAAGCATCAATTCTTTGGCCCTCAGCTTTCTTTATAGTCCAACTCTCACATCCATACATAACCACTGGAAAAACCATTGCCTTGACTAGATGGACCTTTGTTGGCAAAGTAATGTCTCTGATTTTGAATATGCTATCTACGTTGGTCATAACTTTTCTTCCAAGGAGTAAGCGTCTTTTAATTTCATGGCTGCAACCACCATCTGCAGTGATTTTAGAGCCCAGAAAAATTAAGTCTGACACTGTTTCCACTGTTTCCCCATCTATTTCCCATGAAGTGAAGGGACTGGATGCCATGATCTTCATTTTCTGAATGTTGAGCTTACAAAGTAATATCTCTGCTTTTCAATATGCTATCTAGGTTGGTTATAACTTTCCTTCCAAGGAGTAAGTGTCTTTTAATTTCATGGCTGCAATCACCATCTGCAGTGATTCTGGAGCCCCCCAAAATAAAACCTGACACTGTTTCCACTGTTTACCCATCTATTTCCCATGAAGTGATGGGACTGGATGCCATGATCTTCGTTTTCTGAATGTTGAGCTTTAAGCCAACTTTTCACTCTCCTCTTTCACTTTCATCAAGAGGCTTTTGAGTTCCTCTTCACTTTCTGCCATAAGGGTGGTGTCATCTGCATATCTGAGGTTATTGATATTTCTCCCAGCAATCTTGATTCCAGCTTGTGCTTCTTCCAGCCCAGCGTTTCTCATGATGTACTCTGTATATAAGTTAAATAAGCAGGGTGACAATATACAGCCTTGACATACTCCTTTTCCTACTTGGAACCAGTCTGTTGTTCCATGTTCAGTTCTGACTGTTGCTTCCTGATCTGCATATAGGTTTCTCAAGAGACTCGTCAGGTGGTCTTGTATTCCCATCTCTTTCAGAATTGTCCACAGTTTATTGTGATCCACACAGTCAAAGGCTTTGGCATAGTCAATCAAGCAGAAACAGATGTTTTTCTGGAACTCTCTTTCTTTCTCAATGATCCAGCAGATGTTGGCAATTTGATCTCTGGTTCCTCTGCCTTTTCTAAAACCAGCTTGAACATCTGGAAGTTCATGGTTCACGTACTGCTGAAGCCTGGCTTGGAGAATTTTGAGCATTACTTTACTAGCGTGTGAGATGAGTACAACTGTGTGGTAGTTTGAGCACTCTTTGGCGTTACTTTTCTTTGGGACTGGAATGAATACTGACCTTTTCCAGTCCTGTGGCCACTGCTGAGTTTTCCAAATTTGCTGGTTGATTAGCCAATCCTAAAATTAATATGGAAATACAAGTGACCCAGAATAGCTAAAATGATTTTGAAAAGAGTGAAGTTAGAGAAGTCACACTTCTCAATTTCAAAACTGACTACAACTATAAAGGAGGAGAAGGGGACGACAGAGGACGAGGTGGTTGGATGACATCACTGACTCAATGGACATGAGTTTGAGCAAGCTCCAGGAGTTGGTGATGGACAGGGAGGTCTGGTGTGCTGCGGTCCATGGGGTCACAAAGAGTCAGAAATGACTGAGCTACTGAACTGATGATAATCAAGAATTTGTGGCACTGGCATTAGGACAAATACACACACACACACACACATATATCAATGGACTAGACCTGAGAGTCCAGAAATAGACTCATATATCCATGGTCAACTAATTTACTGATTTTCAACAAGGGTGCCCAGATAACTCACTGTGGGAAAACACAGTCTTTCAATAAATGATCCTGGGACAAGACCATCTTCACATGAAAAAGACTGAAGCTGGACCCCTGTCTCACACTGTATACAAAAATCAGCTCAAAATGGATCAAAGGCCTAAATGGAAAGGCTACAGCTATGGAATTCTCAGAGTAAAACATAAGAGGACACCTTCATGACCTTAAACAAAGCAATGGTTATCTTGTTCGACATCAAAAGCATAGGAAACAATAGAAAACAGAGCTAAATCAGATTTTATCAAAATTAAAAACTTTTGTGCATCAAAGGCCACCACCAAAACAGTGAAAAGGTAACCCACAATATGGGGGAAAATATTTGCAAATCACGTATCTTGTTAAGTGAAAGTCAAAGTTGCTCAGTCACGTCCAACTCTGCAACTCTATGGACTATGAAGCCCATGGAATTCTCCAGGCCAGAATTCTGGAGTGGGTTGCCTTTTCCTTCTCCAGGGGATCTTCCCAACCCAGGAACTGAACCCAGGTCTCCTGTATTGCAGGAGTATTCTTTCACTAGCTGAGCTATCAGGGAGGGGTCTAGTATCCGGTGTATACAAAGAACTACTGCAACTCAACAGAGAAATACCAACAATCCAATAAAAAAACGAGTGAAGCAATGAATAGATACCTCCTCTAAGAAGATACACAGATGGCCAACAAGTACAAGAACAGGTGCTCCACATCCTTAGTTATTAGAGAAATGCAAGGCCAAACCACAATGAGATGTAACTTCATACCCACTGGTATGACTCCTATCAACAGATGGACATAACAGATGTTGGCAAGGATGTGAAGAAATTGGAACCCTCATACATTTCTGGTGGGAAAGTAAAATGACGCAGCCTGTTAGGAAAATAATTTTTCAGTCCTTCAAAAAGTTGAACAGAGTCACTCTATTAGCCAGCAGTTCCACTATTAAGCATATGCTGGGGAGAACTAAAAATATATGTCCCCATACACTTGGGTGGGAATGTTCATGCTGTGTCTGACCCTCTGCGATCCCATGGACTGTAGCCCACTAGGTTCCTCTGTCCATGGGCTTTTTCAGGCCAGAATACTGGAGTGGGTTGCTATTTCCTCCTTCAGGGGATCTTCTCGACCCAGGGATCAAACTGCATCTCCTGTGTTTCCTGCACTGCAGGCAGATTCTTTACCCATCACAGTAGCATAATTCACAATGGCCTCAAAGTGGAAATAATCCAATAGTCCATCAACTGGTGAATGGATAAAATGTGGTATATCCATAAAATGGAATATTATTCATCCATAAAAGGGATAAAGTACTACTACATGCTGCAACATGCATGAACCGTGAAAACATCATGCCAAGTAAAAGCAGGCACAAAAGGTCCCATATCATGTCATTTCATGTACATGAAGTATCTGGGATAAGCAAGCCCGCTGGGACAGAATGTGTTAGGGGCTGCAGGGGAGTGGGGGGTGACTACTGATATATGAGGTCTCTCCTGGGGGTGATGAAAGTGTTCCGGAATTAGACAGTGGTGGTGGTTGAACAACTCTGAATCATACTGAATCATACACTTTAAAAGGGTGAATTATATGGCACATGAACTGTATCTAAATAACAACACGGCAACAACCATCTGTCCTGCTCTTGCCAAATGTTAATAAAACTTCAGATGCCTGCAACGGCCCCCACTGTCCTCCAAGAGATGGCCCCAAACGTCCAGTCTTCTCTCCTACTCTACCCACTCTGCCCACTTCCTCGTCTTTATGCCTGCTGCTCCCAGCTTGCCCTGCATCTCTCCTCAGCCTGGGCTATGCCCAGGGCTGCAAACAGTAGAACTAGGTCCCACCTTCAGTCGAATATAGTCTGCAGATGGGCTCACAGTGGGGGTTTTCTGGGTTTCGTTTTTTTTTAACTGAATTGGTTACCGTCAGGAGACTACGCATAAACACACATATTCTGGCTACAATAGATTCTGTTGGCTGTCAATCCAAGTGCCAGGCTTCCCTTCTTCCCTAGAAAGGGAACTCTGGTTTCACCTGTGTCTGCTCAGGGAAAATGGGTCCACCCCCAGCAGAGGAACCACGTCATGCCATTTATCTTTGTAGATAATGGCCGAGGGTGGCTACTGGAGCTCTGAGTCACAGCAACAGCAAAAGGCTCTGGCTGTATTAGCAGAAAACAGTTTTATTGTATGTCAGAAACCAACTGACCTTAAAGTTCATGAAGCTTAAGCTCCAGGACACCTCACCTGCATGGCCCTGTGAGTGTTCTAGGTTAGGCAGGGAAGCCAAGCTGCAGTCAGCAGGTGAACATGAACAGTTCTGAAAAATATCCTATAAAGAGATTGAGTGCAAAAGGCCCTGAGACTCCCAGGGTTTAATATTTATCCAGTACGATTTCTCGACTCATTTTCAGTAAACACTCACTTCCACGTTTAATTTTCCATGTAATGAATTAGATGCTTCAGCTATCAGAACTGCAGACAAAGATTTTAAAGCAGCTGTTAGAAGTATGCTCAAGGTGGTAAATAAAAATATGCTCATATTGAATGAACAAATAAGAAACCCCAGTAGAGAAACAGAAACTGTTAAAAAAGAAACAAAGAACTAAATGGAAATTCCAACACTAAAAATTCAAATATTTGCAAGGAGGCTGGAAAAAAGTGAATCTGCTGTATTCTACCCTGGAGGGTAGGATTCAAGAGGCTGAAAATTCTTCAGACCTGGTCCATGTTCAAAGGGTGTTGGTAGTTAGAATACAGGAAAAGGGTCCTCTGAAGCCTGTGATTCAGTTCTGTGTAATGAAACAAAATGGAAAGAATGTCCTGACGAAAAGAGAGAAAAAAGTACAAGAAGCTATGACCGCTTATCTTTCACCCCTGTCCTTTCTGCCTGGAATACTGTTGTCTTGTGAGAACATGATGATGCTTGGAGCAATAACAGCTATTTTGCAACCTTGAGGGGGAGTGGTGAGAAGCGAGACACAAGCTAAGCCAGAACCCTGAGAGGATAAATCTGTTGAACATACTATGAAACAACCTGGTTCTGGATTTCCTGTCATGTGAGATGATAAACTGCTCTTAACTGGCCACCTGTTACTTAGTCTGAGCACATCCCAAGGAAGACACAGCTTCTCTTGAAAATGGAGAGATCTGGCAACATGGTACCTGTCAGCCTCTTTATAGAGAGAGCAGGGGCTCTCTAGTGATCTCACTTGGTCCCCACTGCAACAAAGTTTGCAATCCCTGCCCACACATCTGTTGAGAGATGGATCGATCAACTGCTCCCTCTTCTACAAAGCACTTCCCGATTCCCACCTCCTCCACCCCAACCCCATCCAGCTAGAAGTAATTTTGCGGCAGTTCAGTCTCTCCCTCCTTTCTGTCTCCTATTGTAATTGGACATTTAATCCCCTCCCACTTGACTGACAGCCCTCTGAGGGCAGGAACCATGCCTTATTCATTCCTGTATCTCCTGCTCTCTGGTGAAGTCCCTGAATATATATGGGAGGCACTCAAGGTCTGTTTGCTGAATAAATGAATAAACACTCCTATCATTAAGAATGTCAGTGTTTCAGAATATCCCACTCTCCAAGTTCGTCAGGTGATGTGTGTTGCTTCTTAATCTGGGAAGACGATTCCCACCTTATTCTAACAGTCTAGTGAATTCTGGGCTCTCAGCCCTAGTCACCTGGGGCACACCCATGACAGTCACTCTCAAGCCTGGATCCCAGGTCCTGCCGGAGGCCCAGACTTGTCCCTTACTCAGGAAGCATGCGGGGATGAAGGCAACTGTATAAGACCTTTCCCGGGAAGAACTTCTGATCAACCACAAATTCCAGGAAAAAGTGGAAACTTACACAAATGCCCTCTGTTTTACAAGAGAAAGGTTAGGCAACTTGAAAGCTCACATCCCCACCACAGGTCCGAAGACCCCGGAGGGCAGTTCCCCACAGGGGACAGGGACCCTCAGAGCACCTCAAGGTGCTGACAACTCTGAGCAGCACAGTTTCCTTTTGCATCAAGCCTGGGTCTAATTTAACTGTATGAATGCTTCCTGAACTGGCAGCTGATTTTCAGTTCCAGCTCTTGGTAGATTCTGTCCTGGCACCTGACTCTTGACTCTGGCCTTTTGTTTTTCAAAATTACGTAAAAAACAGGCAATATAAAAATTACCATCTTAGGCATTCTCAAGTGCACAGTTCAGTAGTGTTAAGTACATCCCCATTGTTCTGCAGCCTTCAGCACTACCCATTTGCAGAACTTTCTCATCCTCCCAAACTGAAATTCCATACCCAGGAAATACTAACCCTTCCAGTCTCCCTCCCCCAGGCCCTGGCAACCACTGTTCTATCTTGTCTCTATGAATGTGACTCCTCTAGGTACTTCACATCAGAGAAATCCTACAATATTTGTTCTTTTGTGTGTGACTGCTTTATCTCACTTAGCATAATGTCCTCCAGGTTCATCCATGTCATAGCACGTGACAGAATCTCCTTCCTTTTTAAGGCCGATTAACACTCTGCTGCATGTATAGGCCACATTTCGCTTATCCACGCATGTGGATGTTTGGGCTTTGGGTCACTTCCTCCGTTGGGCTATAGTGAGTAATGCTGCTGTGAATGGGCACGCGAGCGTGCGTGCTTAGTCACCTCAGTCGTGTCTGACTCTGAGACTCCATGGACTGTAGCCCACCAGGCCCCTCTGTCCATGGGATTCTCCAGGCAAGAACACTGGAGAGAGTTGCCGTGCCCTCCTCCAGGGGGTCTTCCTGACCCAGGGTTCAAGCCCGTGTCTCTCATGTCTCCTGCATTGGCAGGTGGGTTCTTTACCACTGGCGCCACCTGGAGAGTTTGCTGCTGTGAACACGCTGGGGGGCTGGGGGCAGGCGTGGCAGGGGTGCTGATGACTGCTCCAATCTCTGTTTTCAGTTTTTTTATGAACCAGAGCTTTGCCCAAATCAATCAAGATCTTGACCTTGGGCATGGCATTCTGGGGGCGTCTCTATTCCAAGGGGAGGGGAAAAAGACATCCCCACCCCACCCCTTACACACGATGCCAGGAGAACTGCTCTACAGTGGAGGGGCCCTCCAAGCTGAAATGAGACTGGGACCCAGGAAGCCGTTCCTGGCCCCACTCTCCCGACGAGGGCAAATCAGGGACAATGTGGCCAAGAAACAGAGAGGAACGGAACGCCCCCTCTGCCTCTGAGGGGACACATACCACTGCATGGAGGAGAAGAGTGGGACAAGGGAGGCCTCTGTTCCACAAAAGGGCAGGCCAGCCGCAGAGGCAGCCCCAGGGGCTCCAAAGGGCAGCCGGGACTGCAGGGGCAGAGGTTACGTAAAGGCAGAGGAGGCTGAGACTGGCGCTGCTCAAAGGGCCTCAGTGAGAGGGGTCCCAGGCGTGGGGGTGGGGCGTGGGGGAGCCGGAGGAGCCTGGAATGCTCTCATCTGACAGACGGTCCCCAGCTCAGCCAACTCTTCCAGGAGGGGAGGCACAGAGGCAGAAATCCAAAGGGCT
>SJYC01052257.1:0-33229 GCA_006408675.1 Madoqua kirkii
GGGTGGGGGGCTGGTTAACGGCGCATCATGGGTCTATAACCTCAGCCTTCAGAGCTCGGTGCTCCGGTGTTTTAGTGGGAGTGTGGGTGGACTGCAGCTATGGGCAAGGGTGCAGTCTAGACACCTGTGGGTCCCTCTCTCTGTCTGCCGTAAGCAACTTTCAATAGGTTACGTGATATTTTTTGGTGCCAAACTGTCTAGGTTCAGACACCAAATGATGACAGGCTGGGAAAGGTGCAGTCACTAAAAAGGAAATTAATTGCGTCTGTGTACTCTGAACATCTTAGGAGTATAAAAACGACTAAGTGTACGCCTTACATGTCAGGACCGAGGCACAGACTCAAGGCTCTCCCCTTAGCCCGGTCCGAACCTCAGGGCTCCGCTGATGCCCTGGGAACTGAGGAGGGCTGCTGCTGGGGGCTCTGCTTCGGGAACCAGCCCCACTGTGGTGACTCCAACTAGAGAGCTTCCCTGATTCGACGCAGAGGCTCCTGTACCCCTCCCAAGCAAACTGGTGCTCTCAGTAAGAAAGGGAGGCCAGCTCTCCCCATAAATCCAGAGAGCCCCCCTTCCAGACTGTTCTGGGATCCTAAGGTTGTGAAGTCAGCCTGGACTTGGCCCCTGTGATGTGATTCTGAGGCCAGATAAGGTGGCAAGAAGCCTGTTGGCTCAGCTTTTTCCTAACGGTGGAGCCAGAGCCCGAGAGGGCCTGATGTCTCCATGTCCCCGCAGTGATGCAACACCCTCACCAGCACCTGCCTGCGTGCTGGACTGGGGGCGGGGCGGGGGTGCCGAGAGCTGGGCACTGGGTGGGCGCCCCAGCTTGGGCGCCCCGAGTGCAAGCTGCCACCCTGCATTTCTGTCGGGCACTGACCAGGCTGACGGAAGAGCCCATCCAGGCTGAGGTCCCACAGGAGGCCAAAGGCTCTCGAAGAAGTTTCTGGTGGCCATGTCAGCAGCTAGGAGGAGAAAAAAAAAGAAAAACAAATTAGTTGGGTCACCACTATGGAGTAACGTAGTAAACCTTTATTACATATTAAACAAGTACCATTTAATGCTTACAAATCCACATGGTAGAAAAATATTGTCATTACTGCCACTTTACTGATGATGAAACTAAGCTCAGAGCGGTCAAGTAACTTCCCCAGGGTCCCAGCAAGTAAGGAGCAAAGCCAGGATTCAATCCCAGGTCTAGGTGACTTGACATCTCCTACTCTGTCCACCTCTCTGTGTGGGAGTCTTGTTACTTTTGCTGCTTACGCCCTGAGGCCCCAGCCACGACCCTCAGGGCAGGCACCCCTATAGGGAAGAGAAAGAGCTCAGAAGCAATAACTACAGTAAGCTGGACAAGGTCAAGCTGGCTCCTCTTCGTGAGCCTCACATGGTTTCCAGGTCAGCACCTCATCTCACAGGCATAGGTGACCTCTGACTCTGTAGAGACCTTTCAGGACCAAGGCTCCCATCCCCAAAGGCTGAGAAGGACCGTTAGCCTAGGGCCCTGAGGTGAGTCTAAGGAGAGACCGTCACTCAAATCACTCAAGGTCACACCTTCCCTGCCAGTGCGGTCTTCCTCTGATAACTGGCCAATGAAAGGGCTCCAAGGTCAGGAACCCTTACCTCAACTGGGACAACTCTGAAGAACAATCCCAGTTCCAGGGCCCCTGCCCCACCAGCGCCTAGGACCAGCCGTGACCTCTCTTGCGTTAGCTTTGCTCCTCAGCTTCCCTCTCTGCCCCCGCCTGCTGCCTTCCTCCCTCACAGCTGCAGCTGTCTACTTCCAAGAGATCTAAGACATCAGAACTCTGCCTCCCTCTTCTTCTCCTAACTTCTTCATAGCTAAACACACCGATCACTCCCCAACAAGAACGTGAATTCAGTGATGGCATATGCTTCCAGGTTTTGGCCTCCAAGGTTCACCTGGGAAGTCCACTCTAGAGCTCCAAGGACCAGCTTACATAATTGGTAAGCACTAAAGCTGAAGCCTGAGCTTGGTAAAGAATCCACCTGCAGTGCAGGAGACGGGGGTTCGATACCTGGTCGGGAAAGTTCCCCTGGAGGATAGCACTCCAGTATTCTTGCCTGGAGAATCCCATGGACAGAGGAGCTTGGTGGGCTACAGTCCACAGGGGTGCAAAGAGTCAGACACAACTGAAGTCACTGAGCACACATGCAAGGCTGAAGCCTACTCCCTCAGTGCCCACTGTTCACCCCGCCGAAGCCCCGGGAGCAGGGAGGCCGGCAGGCAGCAGGGACTGGTTCCCATGGGGACTCAGGATGGCCCTTCTGGAGATGCAGCTGAGGGAGCAGGGTTGGAGAAGTCTAACGCCCCAACCTCTGACTGTAGAATTAATCCCAGGTATGTGTGCGGGCCCCCAGCACCCCTGTGGCCCTGCTCCCCTAGCTGCCTTTGCTTGGGGGTGGTCTCAACCCCTCATAGGCCAATTAACTCTTCTTCCTGGGGGTTTATTTGACCATGGAGAGCCTGGGGCATAGAGAGAAGCCGAAGTCTGTCCTAAGATCCTGACCTGTCTCCAGTATGATTCCAGCTCCTGTGAGGCCCAGTGCTGTCCCAGCCCTTGAATCCCATGAATCACCCCTGCAGCTTCACAGGAGGCCCCCAGCACCTTCGGGGATACCCCATGGATTTGCGCTTCTCTGAAGTGGAGTCCTCACCAACAGCGTGAAGCACAGGGATGTGTGTGTGCATGCCAATCATTCAGTCGTGTCCGACTCTTTGAGACCCTACGGACCATAGCCCATCAGGCTCCTCTGTGCATGGGGATTCTCCAGACAAGATATTGGAGTGGGTTGCCATTTCCTCTTCCAGGGGATCTTCCCAATCCGGGGAGGGAACCCCAGTCTCCTGCATTGGCAGGTGGATTCTTCACCACTGCACCACCGGGGAAGCCCTCAATGGACACCTGGGTCACCGCTGCCAGAATCTTTCTGTCCCTGCAGCTCAGCATGCAGCCAGTCCTCAGCCAAGGTCTGCGAGAAAACAAGTGCTACTGCTGCTGTGGGAAGAGAAGTTCCAAGCGCAAGAGAACCTAAACCTCAGAGGCGAAGCATCAGAGCCCACCCTAAGGCCTGCAGGGTGGTCACGTGAGTGGCAGACATCAACGCCCTGCTCCTTCTTTCCCTCCAAAGACAGAGATATTGGGTAAGGTCTTCCCGAGAAGACGTCCCCAAGGCCAAGTGCACCCCTTGCATGGATCGGACTTCAGCTTTTGTTTCTCCTTCCTGAAGGTGGAGAGCCTGACCTCTGGGTTGATACCATTCCTTCCCGATGGTGTCCAGGCCCTGAGCAGAGCAGCAGGCGGGACCAGAAGGACAAGGCAGGCCATGGGAGTTCCCCACTCGACCTTCATGCGAGATTGCTCAGCCCAGTTTATGGAGTGAGAGACGGAGACACAGAGTCGCTGTTAAATGACGGGGCCACGTCACACGGTACTGGGCGGAGACGCAGGGCTGGGGGTCCTCTGCTGCCGCACCCCTCTCCCACAGGCGACAGAGGCTGGGGAAGAGACCAGGCGGGGCTCGTGTACTCCATGCCGTGCCAGGGTCATACAAGGACCCTCTGTGGCCAGCATCTCAGACTGGCTCTGTGTCTGTCGTGTGCTGTGCAGGGAGAGAAGCTGCACTGACAGGAAAGGGAAGAATGGCCACTATGTCCCCGATGTCACCCAGGGCCTGGGGGAGCGGCAGGGAGGGGCAATGGGGAAGGACCCCAGTGGGAAGGAGAGAGAGCCGGAGGGCTGTTTCTGGAAGGCAGCCGGTCTGCCGAGGCCAAGGAGTCCCAAGAACTATCTGCCCCGCAGGCGGCTCTAATTTACAGCTGGGGTCTAGGCTCCAACTGGCAGGAATGAGATCAGCTAGAGCTTGGGACCTGCTGTCCCTGGCAGAGATGGTCCGGGGTGGGGGCCAAGGCCCCATCCCCGTGCCCTGCATTCAGATCCCAGCAGCTGGTGGGCTTTCCCTGCTGGCTGTTCCTCGCTGTCTTTCTTCTTGTGAAGGTTCCGAGCCTGGGGCAGAAAGCATGTTCCGCCAAGGCGAAATGTTCTGGCAGTGACCAGAAGGAACACAGAGCAGCTGTTCTAGGCTTTTCCAGCTTACCCACAACTCCACAGCGAGCACCCCAGCTCCAGATCTACGAGGGCCTTCACACCTGCAAGGCTGCTGCCTCGCAGCGGGACGAGGGCCCAGACCAGGAGCCTGGAGAACAGCCTGCACACAATGGGGGCACCTGTTGAGCGAGAATCACAGAGAAGCAACACCCTGCAAGGCACACGCGCTGGGGTCCCCGAGCGTGAGGCTACAGGCCAGTGCCTGCACCTTCCTGACTCCACCACAAGTCTCCCTCCCTCCTCCAGCCTCAGCGAGGACCAACCCAGCAGCCCCATGGGCAGGATGGGAGCCCCGCCCCAACGGCCAGCGGCCCTCCCCAAGGTGCTGGGCCGGCTCGCTCCCGCCACCTAGCGGCAGTCGCGGTCCTCACCTGTAACAGCCACCGGAGCACAGGCATGGGGCGGTCGCCCACGGGCAGGTAGACGCTGCTCAGGAGGCCCTGGCGCAGGAAGGTGAGCTGCCGCGCCGGCGAGGAGCTGCGGGGGCAGAAGGACAGAGCGGGAGGTCAGGGAGGCGACCTCCTCCGTGACCCTCTCAGCGAGGCTGAGTAGGGGGGTCCGGATTTCAGCTTCCCCGGGACTAGAAGTGGTCACCGCTCTGGACAAAGACGCTCAGTGCAGGCAGCTGCTTGAACAGGAAACAACCCACAGCGCCGTTCAGAATCATCTGCTGTCCACGAACACGTCTCACAATGTCCTTTGCTTTTTTTTTTTTGGCTGCGCCCTGCCAGGCTCGCAGCATCTTAGTCTCCCCGCCAGGGCTAGAACCTGGGTGCCTGGCAGTGGAAGCGCCAGGGAAATTCCCCGCTCAGAGTTTTACACACAGGGCTGGGGAGCACAGTTTGTTTTTCCTGCGTGATGGAACAGGAAACTGAGGTGCTGACCAGTTTTGAGAAGGGTCTGGGCTGTGATGAGGAGCGTGCCCAGGAGCCTCGCCTCTTAGCCCGGCTACAGCCAGGGGACAGGATTACCCTACATGCGGCGTGGGGCCGGCATCTGGGTCCGGTTACATACAGCATGTCTGCCCCATCTCCTGTTTTTCCAAAACAAAGGGGACACCTGAGAAGACGGGAAAAGAGCAGACAGGGGCCCAGGACGGGGAGATCTGGGGAAGGAAATAACTGAGGGTGGCAGAAGGGTCTTGGGAAACCATGTGAACAGTGAGGGTCTTGACCAGGGGTGGGGGGTGGGGGGATCCCCGTGCCTCTGGGGCCATGATTTCAGGGCTGGCTGTCAGGCCTCACCCTTCTGCCCTGAGCTGCTGGTGTGAGGAGGAGCTCTGCTTTGAGCTCACTGTCTCCCTGGGAGATCATCTGGACCCATGGGACCCCAGATCCCTGGACAACGAGGAATCGATGTATTTCGTGTGATTTTCAGGCACCTGGTGCAAAGTGCTGGACTTCACTCCCTCCTGTACTCCTGGCATTCTGGGGAAGTTGGGTTTGGGGTTGGATCCCCCTAGAGGACAGGGAAGACTGGCATGCTGAAGTCCATGGAGTCACAGAGTCCGACACGACTTAGTGACTGAATAACAACAGCCTAATACTCTGAGTCTGGTGAATGCCTCTTTACTCTTTCTAGATAATGTCCTAAAAGCAATTAATAAGGATTCCAGATCCATTCTTCTTTTTTTAACCACCAAATCCAGGCAAAGAACATTTAGGACGGCATTTAAAGTCATGACTCTAGATAGAAATTTCCTCGGTTGGCCCACCCTCCTCCTCCCCTTTTTAAAAAGGACATCATATTTTAATCTGCCAGGAACAGAATGCTCCAAAACAAAGATGCTCCTCCAAGCCAAGTTGCTGTCTCTTTGAGTATATCCAGGCAATTTACAAATTGTGTCCTCCCCCACCCCCCCACTAAATCATTTAAGTTCAGAGGAGAAAGCAGCTTTGTTCCTGTGTTTGTGAAGCTGACCGTTCTAAAACAGACCTTTATTTGTACATACAAATACTTGTGTACCCCAGGGCTGCTGGCACACGCCATTTCTGCCCCACATGCTCAGTCACACAGCCACTTTCATGTGCTGACCCTGGCGATGCCTGTGTGGTTCATGCACAGCCCCCCAAATGCAGACAACAGCCAAGCCAGCCACGTCTGGAGGACCTCACAGATTGGCAGGGCCTGGCTGGGGGCCATGTGGAAGTAGGCCGGCGCACCAGGGACTCCAAGAAGACGCTGGCTCTGGCATTCTGATCAGGGGGCACCCGCCAGTTTCTCTGTAGGGGAATGGATTCTACAAGCCCCTGTCGGCTCAGATCAACACACTTCCAGCTGCTGCTCAGAGAGAGAGACGCCTCTTGGTTGATGATGTCTCCCTTCTGCCACACACCTGGCAGTGCAGTTTCTGCCATAGGAAGGATCAGTTTGCCTCGGGGTTCACTGCTGCTCAGATAGGCTTGGTGTGTAGGACCAGGGGTCAGAGATAGGCAGCAAAGGGCATAGTTCAGCCATGCTTGCAAGCAAATAGCTGTCAAAGAATTCAGCTAGAAGAGATGCGAGGAATCTCCCGTGAGTGTACTCGGTGAAAGGGCACTGCTGCCTTGCCTTGGCTGGACTGCGAGCCCTGCCACCCTTCAGGGGAAGGACAGAGAGATGTCAGGAGGAACCTCCTGCTTGGTGAAAGGGCAGGGAGAGGCCTGGCAGGCACAGACCACCCTGATCCGAGGAAGGAGAAGGGTCTGCAAGTGGGGAGGCCCCAGGGGAAGAAGGTGAGCAAGTTACGGAATCCACTATGGTTCAGTCAGTTCAGTCACTCAGTCGTGTCCGACTCTTTGTGACCCATGAATTGCAGTACATCAGGCCTCCCTGTCCATCACCAACTCCTAAAGTTCACCTAAACTCATGTCCATTGAGTTGGTGATGCCATCCAGCCATCTCATCCTCTGTCGTCCCCTTCTCCTCCTGCCCCTAATCCCTCCTAGCATCAGGGTTTTTTCCAATCAGTCAACTCTTCACATGAGGTGGCCAAACTATTGGAGTTTCAGCTTTAGCATCAGTCCTCCCAATGAACACCCAGGACTGATCTTCTTTAGAATGGACTGGTTGGATCTCCTTGCAGTCCAACGGACTCTCAAGAGTCTTCTCCAACACCACAGTTCAAATCATCAATTCTTTGGCGCTCAGCTTTCTTCACAGTCCAACTCTCACATCCATACATGACTACTGGAAAAACCATAGCCTTGACTAGAAGAGGTGGCCAAACTATTGGAGTTTCAGCTTTAGCATCAGTCCTCCCAATGAACACCCAGGACTGATCTTCTTTAGAATGGACTGGTTGGATCTCCTTGCAGTCCAACGGACTCTCAAGAGTCTTCTCCAACACCACAGTTCAAATCATCAATTCTTTGGCGCTCAGCTTTCTTCACAGTCCAACTCTCACATCCATACATGACTACGGGAAAAACCACAGCCTTGACTAGACGGACCTTTGTTGGCAAAGTAATATCTCTGCTTTTGAATATGCTGTCTAAGTTGGTCATAACTTTCCTTCCAAAGAGTAAGCGTCTTTTGATTTCATGGCTGCAGTCACCATCTGCAGTGATTTTGGAGCCCCCCAAAATAAAGTCTGACACTGTTTCCACTGTTTCCCCATCTATTTCCCATGAAGTGATGGGATGCCATGATCTTAGTTTTCTGAATGTTGAGCTTTAAGCCAACTTTTTCACTCTATTTCACTTTCCTCAAGAGGCTTTTGAGTTCCTCTTCACTTTCTGTCATAAGGGTTAGATGTATAAAAATCCCTGGCAGGTTCCTAAACAGAATGCTGGCACGGGGTCCCAGCAGGCACCTATGCCTGTGGCAAAGCCAACGCCAAGGGTGGAAGTTATCCTGAGAATGTCAGAATGCCATGGGGCGAGCAGGGAGGAGCAGAGCCTCCTCTTGGAGGCAGATGCCACTCAGGCCCAGCTGGGCGTGAACCCCCAGCTGCCAGCCCTGAGGATCCAAGGAGGGGAGGTCCCCACTCCCACAAGGAGTGACCACGGTCAGAATGCGCTAATCCCCAGCCTTGGGGGCAAGGACACAGGGCAATGGGAATAGAAGGAAGGAAGACAGGGTGCGGGATGGCGGGGGATCAGCAAGAAGGGGGAATCACACAGAACAAACACCCCAGCCTCAGTCAGCATGCTGGGCTCCTGGCGGAGTTCTGATCTTCTGCTTGGACTGTGTATTCCTGATAAGGCCCAACTCAGGATCTCCCAGCCCCCATCTCTGGTCTAGTTTACAGGCAGCAGTCCCAGGGGGCAAAGTCTCTAAATGCCTCAGGAATCCCAAGTGACGGCAGAAGGATAAACACCGAATGTGAGTGTCGTTATTTACAGGGCATAAGTTTCTGCGCCTTTGCCAGGCTACTAAGATGAAAGCTTCAGTGAAACGCCAAGGGAGACCAGCCACCAGCAATGGTCCCAGTGCTCTTCTTTTTCCTTTGTTTAAAGATCGGCGAGCGGAAGGCTTCCCTGTGGGCCAATGGTTAAGAGTCCACCTGCCAGTGCTGGGGACACGGGTTCGCTCTCTGGTCCAGGAAGATGCTGTGAGCCACGGAGCAACTAAGCCGCACGCCACAACTGCTGAGCCTGTGCGCCCTAGGGCCCCACGCTCCCCAGCAAGGGGAGCCCCCACCAACAGAAGCCTGGGCACCGGACCGGAGAAAGTCTGAGGGCAGCAACAAAGACCCAGCACAGCCCCAATACACAAATCACCTTGTAAAAAAATAAAAAAAAATCAGTGAGAGGCCCTCTGGTCCAAAGCCCAGGGATCCTAGCAACTGCCTGGAGGGCCACTCTCACTTGCTCTGGATTTGGGGGCAGGCGCAGGCAGCGGGGCGGCTGAATGCTGCCCCTGCTCTGGGACCGCTGCATTTATTTCACCCGGTCTTCCCCTGCCTGCCAGGAAGACGAGAAGGAGGTCTTGGCAAAATGGGAGCTGGGACCTGGGCCTCAGGGAGGTCTGATGCCTGAGCACCATTTACATCAATGAACTTGGACCCATGCCGCCCCAGCCTGCTGAGGCCACTGCCGAGGAAAGTCCCCACTGGCGCTTCCAGTGTCCTGAGGACAAACTGCAAACTGCAGATGCACCCAGAGGACAAATGTGGGTCCTGACACCCCCACACACACTGGGGGGGAGGGTGGGGCAAAGGGAGGACCCAGGGCACTTCAGCAGGCAAGCTCCACCCCCGAGGCGCTGGTTCCTGTCTTAGAGCTGCCCTGGGGCACTAGCTGCCCTAGGCCCTGTCACGAGGCTTGATTTCCCGCTAAAATTTCCCTGTCGAGGGAGGAGGAAAGAGTTCAGCAGCCCTCCTCCTCCCCTCCTTGACTCCTCCACCCCATACCAGCTTCTGTCACAGCAGCATGTGACTTTGGTCTTGGGGAAGTGACCTGAGGTCACACATCCAGCAGGGTGACAAATGAAAGAGATGGTCCGGGCCACCTCCGGTCCTATAGCTGCAGTTCAGGGAGGAGTTCAGTTCAGTTCAGTCGCTCAGTTGCTTCCGACTCTGCGACCCCATGAACCGCTGCATGTCAGGCCTCTCTGTCCATCAACAACTCCTGGAGTTTACCCAAACTCATATCCATTGAGTCGGTGATGTCATCTAACCATCTCATCCTCTGTCGTCCCCTTCTCCTCCTGCCTTCAATCTTTCCCAGCATCAGGGTCTTTTCAAATGAGTCAGCTCTTCGCATAAGGTGGCCAAAGTATTGGAGTTTCAGCTTCAACATCAGTTCTTCCAAAGAACACCCAGGACTGATCTCCTTTAGGATGGACTGGTTGGATCTCCTTGCAGTCCAAGGGACTCTCAAGAGTCTTCTCCAACACTACAGTTCAAAAACATCAATTCTTCGGCACTCAGCTTTCTTTATAGTCCAACTCTCACATCCATACATGACTACATGGAAAACCATAGTCTTGACTAGATGGACCTTTGTGAACACAGTAATATCTCTGCTTTTTAATATGCTGTCTAGGTTGGTCATAACTTTCCTTCCAGGGAGTAAGCATCTTTTAATTTCATGGCTGCAATCACCATCTGCAGTGATTTTGGAGCCCCCCAAAATACTCAGCCACTGTTTCCCCATCTATTTGCCATGAAGTGACAAGACCAGATACCATGATCTTAGTTTTCTGAATGTTGAGCTTTAAACCAGCTTTTTCACTCTCCTCTTTCACTTTCATCAAGAGGCTCTTTAGTTCTTCATTTTCTGCCTTAAGGGATATTTCTCCCAGCAATCTTGATTCCAGCTTGTGCTTCTTCCAGTCCAGCGTTTCTCATGATGTACTCTGCATAAAAGTTAAATAAGCAGGGTGACAATATACAGCCTTGACGTATTCCTCTACTCAGGGAGGAGAGGTGCACGTAAACTTGTGTAGGTCCAACCCGGGAGGACCAGGGCTGGGTTAGACACTGAGACTGCCTGGCCTTGCTTTGAGATGAACTGCTGGCTTATTCTGTGCCAATATTTCCCACTCTGTACACAGGAAAGAAAGATAACATCCCTCTTCACCAGACAGCACGCAGAGGTGAATCTACTTCAAGAAGTGATTTTTTACTTTTGTATACCTTTCGTTTGTTCAGGGTTAAGTCGTGTCTGACTCTTTGCAACCCCACAGACTCTATCCCATTAGGCTCCTCTGTCCATGGGATTTCCCAGGCAAGAACTTTGGAGTAGGTAGCCATTTCCTTCTCCAGGGGAACTTCCGGGGATCGAACCCGCATCCCCTGCATTGGTAGGCAGTTCCTTTATCAATGAGCCAGCACGCAAGCCCAAGAAGTGATTTTTTAAAACTGTATTCATTCTCCTCTCAAACCAGTAATGATTACAGAAAGTGTGAAAATACAGAGGAGTCTAATGAAGAGACTGAAAGTCACCTGAAATCTCACAAAGTGAGATTCACTTTCCGAAAGGTGAGAAACCGAACCATACTGCTCTTTGAGAGATGAAGTAACCTTTTCTTCTTCCTCCATCCTTGCATTTCCGGCTGCCCACAATGCACTAATTATTGAACGGCTAGTAATTCCCACTGTCTGTCTCGACTTGACCTCTTCAGCACAAACAGGAAATGAAGGATGACCCGCATGCTAAAGGGCGACCTCCAGGAAGGAGCCCTTCCCCAGCGCCTGGCAGGCGTCCCCTGACCTGGCCTCGGGCAGGGCACGGACATTCCTGGCCCCAGGCCCCATCTCCGCTCTGCTCCGTTAGCAACATCGAGGGAGGAGGTCTGGACTCCGCTCCAGAAGGCTGGCCGGCCACCTGGCCCCATATGGCACAGCTGCTCTGATCCCAGGCCACCACTCCCAGGCCATCTCCTCTGTCAAACACTTCCTGCCTGCCATCCAGCCTGGGACAGAAACTCTGCCGTCAGCACCAAATCCCGAGGAGAAACAGCTCAGGAAGCCACTTGCCTCTCCCCTCTTACGTCCTCCCTGTCCAGCCGCATCTCTGTCCCCGTGCTTCCTCTGGGCCCACTATCTGTCTTCTTTCCCTTCATTTCTTCCCCTGCCCTGCTTTCATCATCTCTTTAGGAGATATGCTTGCTTAAAAAAAAAAAATCTTTCTTTGGCTGCCTTGGGCTTTAGTTGTGGTATGCAGGATCTTTAGTTGTAACATGTGGGATCTAGTTCCCTAACTGGGGATCAAACCCCGGGGCCCCTGCACTGAGAGCTTGGAGTCTTAGCCACTGGACCACCAAGGAAATCCCTAGATATATTTTCAATTTGGCAACAGGAAATTTTACCAGTGTTCATACCCTGAGACCCAGTCATCTCACATCACATCCAGAGATCTATTCCAGAACTGCTGACAATGTTTCTGTATAAGGACACTCTCTACCACACTGTTTAATATGGAGGGAAGCTGGAGACCACCTACATGTCGAGAAAAAGGAAGACAATGGTTAACTATGTCGGGCATCAGTGACATGTGAGGTGTAATTTCAACATTAACATTACTTGGTCTGATTGCAACATGTGGGCCTTATATTTAGATTCTTCTTTCAACTATATATATATATATATATATATATAAATACTTAGCAATCACAGAAACCTGAATGCTGATCAATATTAATGATATTAAGACACGTCTATATTCTTTAAGTGTAATAATGTATTGAAGTTATGTCTAAAGATAGTATTTTAGAGACCCAGATGAAAGGACTTGAAGGAATTATATGTGTCTGGGACTTGCTTAAAAATGATCTTGAGGGGACAGGGTGAGTGGGCAGGTGTGTGGAGGAACCAACACCGGCTCTGAGTCAGTAACTGACGTTGACTGGTAGGTACACATAGGCACCCTTTACTTCTGTGTGTGTTTGAAACTTTCCACGATAAAAAACTTTAAAGGAAACACATCAAAGCACTATTATTTTTCTGTTATAAAATAAGATGGGCTAGCCGGAAAAGAGAACAAGGTTCTTGTGTTCAAATCCTAATGTGTCCCTAACCTCCACGTGCCTTATGGGCTGGGGGTGGGGAGCGGTCAGGTGGTCTCAGCTTCATCTCCCAAGTGGCCGGGGCCCAGGAGGGTGGCAGCCCACAATGGAGGTCCAATAACCTGAATCCTGCAGGCTTTGTCACTCTTATTCTTTAACATGTGAACTCACAATCGCAAGAGTTGCATGTTATTGTGGTAAAGTTTTCAAAAATCCCCTAAAAAAATCAAACATAGTCACAGGTTATGTGAAAATGCCTGTGAACAAGTCCCACCAAGACAAGGACCAGGGCAGCTGTCCTGACGTTATGCTGAGTTGTCCTTGTGGCCAGGGACAAACTTTCCAGGAGGAAGAGAGGAGGGGATGATGGGCCCTGGGAAACTGCTGGACGGCAGGAAAGCGGCTCCAGTGTTGACGGAGACAACCCCAAAGGCATGTGTGATGAGTCTGACCGTGCGACGGGGCCACGGGGGAGGAAGAGGCAGCACATAACAGATGTCGAGTATCTGCTACAGTGGAAGATTCTGTGAAGGCTATACATCTACATTAGTGAAGAAAATATGTGTGTAAGCAGACATGTGTATACTGCGTGCTTCCCTAAAGGCTGATTACCCACACTGGCAGAACACTGGGTGGTCCTCGCCACTGGGTTCCTCGAGGGAGGGGCCTGGTCAAGCCGCACGGATGTTTACCTGAGGAACAGCTTTTCCAGGGGGCTCCGTGGCTTCAGCTGTGAACTGTCCAGGATGCAGGGCACAGGGTGGCGCCTGGGGAGAAACACGGTCTCGCCCGGATGCACTGCTGGGATGACCTGCAGTGGCACGGAGAACCTCTCCACCAGCTTCCTGGCAAATCAAGGGGCAGGGGAGCCGGGCATCAGCAGGCGCACCTTGTCTGTAGTCTGGAGGGAGGCCAGGGAAGGCCAGATGGCAGCCCCCTTCCCGCAGCCCCCTGCCCAGTGGGGACCAGACCGGGGCACAGCGCCACCTGCTGACGGAGGGAGAGCAGCCAGATGTAGACAAAGGGGCTCTCTCCTCTCCCACTCCCTGTCGGACCCCAACCCCTCTCTCAGGGCCTTAGTGCAGGAGCCAGAAGTCCTGATCCCCAACCCTGCCCCACTCATGGGCTCTGCTCCAACGTCCACTGAGTGCCCACAAGTGCAGGTGCCAGATGCTCAAGCGTGGGCTGCCCATGCTCGGCCAGGACAAGTGTAAGGGGATCAGAGCGAGGCCCTCCAGCGAGTGGACCAGCCCCACAGCAGCCACACGGCGCGAGGAGAGGCTTGAGAGAGAAGCCCTGGGTGGGTGCAGCAGGCCGGGGAGGGCCCCTGCAGCATGATGAGGAGGTCAGGGCTCTTTCTCTGAGCGGCATCCTCAAGGCCTTGTAAACAGGAGGACTCCCCAGGGAGCCTGGGAATGCAGAGGCCCAGGCCCGCGCTGCTCTGAGAGTCATTTAGTGAACCAGAGATAGGTCTCATGGATAGAGAAGGAACAGGCAGAAGAGGGGACACACTTCAGCTCTATGGGGATGTGTCTAAGGCAGGAGGTGAAGACTCCCTCAGAATGAGGCCAGTCGCAGCGCCATGCAGGATGGAAGGGTCTCCCTTACACAGAATGCAGAGGGTGAACACAGCTAGCCACAGAACAGCAAGAGAGAGAGAGAGTGTGTGTGTGTGTTTGGTTCAGGTACACAGACATGCACACAACAGCCTGCACAATCTGACACACCCAACCATGGTCCAGGGTCATCCCGAGGGAACAGGATGGGGGAGGGGAAGGAAGGGGAGACATTTCCTGTTTACTTCAAACAGTGTTTGGCTTGATTTTGCACTAACATAACATACACTCAACAGTAATAGTAACAAAATAAAGCAAGCCACAGGCACTTCTCCCCATCTTCTCATCACAGGAAGGCTGGTACTCAGGCTGCCAGCTGGGCCCTGAGACAGTGAACACAGAGGGGACATGGCCAGGGGCTCCTGTGAGTGTCCAGGGCCCAGCAGACGGTGCCAGAGGTGGACGAGCTGGGCTGGGGGCCCACCAGCTGCCAGGGGAGACCTGCAACTCTCTGGCCAAGTGACCCAAGGTAAGGAAGGTCATCCTAAGGGTGAAACGGCACAACAGGTGGGAATGACATCAGAAAACAGGACAGATTCTGACCTCACAGACTTCAGAAACAGCCTCAGCAAAGCACCATACAAATGGTACAACAATTTTCTGTTTTGTTAATTTATTTGCCGTTTGAGTTTTTGAGTATCTACAGCTTCCTATGTCCGCAGAGTTGGACATGACTGAGTGACAGAGCAACAACAACAGCTTCCTAGGTTGCTTTTATAATTTCAGAAAAGTAGATTATTAAAAGTCTGTAAGAACCAGACTCATCTGTAAAAAGCTCTCAGCTCCTGACCCCAAACCATCGCTCAAAGGGAGTTTTGTGAATTAAATACAATGTATGTGCATTATTAAGAGCTCTGAGATGACTCTAATTGAGGACTTCCTGTACAGCCCAGAAATGAGGATAAAGGATGATGCTGTGGTATAAATATCCTCCCCTCCCTGGCACTGGCACACACATAAAGGGCTTTTAACTTTAAGGGCTAGAGAATGCAGGATGCTGTCTGTTCAAGACACAGGCTACTCTTGGAGCAGGAGCAGCTGATCAGCTTGGGATGACTGGGGGCCTTCCTCTGCCAGGCAAGGGCGGGGGGTTACATGACTCCTGGTCACCGGCGACCCGCGGGGGCCAGCCCTCCGGCTTGGGCCTCACCCCTTCTGGACCCATATTCCTGCATGGCACCTCCCACCCACCCCAGCCCCACTCAGGGATGGAAGAGGCTGCTGGGCTTTGTACATCAGTGAGTAATTTTCTTTGAAGCGGAGAACTGAACTGACCCATCAAGATGATCACATATCAAAACAACCACCTCAAAGTGGCTGTTGTCAGAAGAGGCTGTCTCAGAGTACTACTTCAAAAGGTCACGTGCCCAGAGGATTATCAGCAATTTCAAAGCCTGGAGCACCAGCTGCCCAGGTTAACTCCCTTTCTGTGGGGAATTTTAAGAGCATCCAGGCCACAACTTCCAAAATCTTGGATGCACTTGGGAGAAAGGGAAAGAGCTAGGGAGATTATCCAGGCTAAGAGATGTCTTAAACCATTTACTTCCAAGGCTCTCCATCCAGTCAGTGGGGACCATGGGAAGTGAATACCCAGCCCCGACAGAGAAAACTGCTTCATTACTCATGATGCCACCAAAGCCTCTGGCCCAAACCTGCTGATTCCATCTGCCAAGAGTCACCATGTGCCCGTCAGGCACCCTTTCCCTGCCTCTGGGCAACACGTGGAAATGGGCCAGCTACAAAGCTGCTGCTTAGTTCTTTAGTCTGACTCTCTGCGACCTCACGGACTGCAGCCCGCCAGGCTCCTCTGTCCATGGGATTCTCCAGGCAAGAACACTGCAGTGGGTTGCCATGCCCTTCTCTAGGGGATCTTGCCATCCCAGGGATCGAACCCGCCTCTCCTGCGTTGGCAGGTGGATTCTGGACCACTGAGCCACTAGTTAGGAGACAGATGTCTCTAATCCAGGCTGCGGCCCCCTCCTGCCCATTTCGCTGCCACACAAGCAAGATCGCCATTGCTACCAAGCAGCACAGCCAAGCAGGCTGTAAAGGCCCTCGGAGCCAGAAGGAACTCTTTACAGTTCAAATGCTTTACAGACAACCTGCTAAGCCCAGATCTAAGGTGAATATGAGGGTCCTGAGAGAGGGGGCCCTGGGGAGTCTGTGTGTGTGGGTGGACACAGGATGCTGACTCAGTGTGGGCATTCCAACCAGACCGCCCAGCTCAGCCTGAATAGCGTCACCCGGACACAGAGAGAGCGAAGCCTGGACAGGCGGACAGTCCAGGGCCTGTGGAGCAGCCCGCCCCTGGGTCACGTGGGGGCACGCGGCTCCTGAGGGAGGGAGGGGAAGGAGGAGGGAGGAAGGAAGAATGGAAAGGAAGGCAGACAGATAAGACAGAAGAGTCTGTCCTGGCTCCACTTTCCCCTCAGCTGCCGCCCGACCTCCTCTCTCGCCCTCCCTTCTCGGTCTCCTCTGAACCTTTTCCAGGCAGGCTCGCCACTGGTCACCCACTGGAGTCACTCCTGTCAAGGCCACAGTGACCTTGAGGCTGTGCCCTCTGGCTGTTCTCTTCACACCGACTTCTTGGTGATCTCATCTGGTTCTGCGGTTTTAAATGTCACCTATACATGGTGATTCCCAAGCTGGCCTCTCCAGACAAGAAGGTCCTTGTCTTAGTCTCACCCCAGGGGTCCCACAAGTGAACGCTTGTTCCCGTGCCTGCCACCACCCCCAGCCTGCGTCATTCAGCCCTCCCCAATTCGTGTCAACCCCGACCATCCATCTGCTCAGGCCTCAATTCAGGGGGTCCACTCTGATTCCTCTCTTGCTCCCACAGCCTCCATCCAGCTCGTCAGCAAACCCTTCAGTTCTACCCTGAAAGTCTACCCAGAACTTGCCTCCTCATTCATTCTCACTCTCTTGGATTACTACCACGGGCCCCTTCGGCCCCCAGTCTACCCTGGATGCAGCAGCAGAAGGCCCCGCTCAGATGAGTGGCAACCAGCTCCACGCAGCCCCCCGACCTCCCCTCCCCACCTCCGCCCCTCCTCACTGGCCCCATGGCAAGGCCCTCCCAGGGCCACCCCTCGCCATCTCCAGGGCTCTGCTGAAAACCCATCTGCTCTCGGAGTCCCCGACCCGTTGTCCAGCTCTCCCAGCACCCCCAGCATCAGCGACGCCCATTGTCTCCTCTCTCACTAGCCCTGGTCGCCAGCTTCCTGCATTCACCACTGCACTGCTGGTTTCCGGCCCTGACCCCGAGCAGCACGAGGGCCGAGGCCTCTGTCTGGCTCTGTTCCTGTTGTATCCCAGAGTCTGCACAGTTGTTCAGGCGCTAAGTCGTGTCTGACTCTGTGATCCCATGGACTGCAGCACACGAGGCTTCCCTGTCCTTCACTGTCTCCACACAGCCTAATGCAAAGCTGCACATAATAGATGCTTGTTGGATTGACGGACAAATGGAGAGACAGACGGATAGACAAATGGATGAATGGAAAACCAGGTGCCCTGAAAATGGATTCAACTGTGGTCCTCAGGCATCTCCATGGTACAGAGGAATCCAGCCCTGGTTCCAGCCAATAGGCCAGGAGATTCCAGCCCAGATGACACCTCTTACAGAGGGCACTTCCCTTCCCCGCACAGGGGAAGACAAAGGTGTCACGTGGCTGTATTTTCTCATTCAAAAGCAGTGTTCTTTTAGACTGTGGCTTGAGATCTGGTCCCACGAGTTTGGGCAGACAGTGAGGGAAGAAAAGGCCATGTTTTATACCTGTGTATCCTCAAAATCCCACACTAGACCCTGACACACAGTGAGAGAATAAATATTTCTCGAATCAATGAACAGATGTGGGATTACGAGGAGGCAGCTTGAGAACTTATCAACAGACACAAACCTCTGGGTGAAACGGTCCAGGGACATCCCTGGTGGTCCAGTGGCTAAGACTCCATTTTCCCAGTGCAGAGGGTGCCCAGGTTCGACCCCTGGTCAGGGAACTAGATCCCACAGGCCACAGCTAAAGATCCCACGTGCCTGTGTGTGTGCGCAGTTGCGCTCAGTCGTGTCCAACTCTTTTGTGACCTACTCTGTCCATAGAATTTCCCAGGCAAGCAGACTGGAGTGGGTTGCATGACACAACAAAAATCAAAGATCCTGCAGGTTGCAACTAAGAGCCAGCACAGCCAAACAGATAAATATTGAAAAAGAAAGAAGTGCAAAACAAAGGACAGCTCAGCACTTAAACCCTCTGTCTGGAGAGGCAGGTGTGTGGACTGGGCCCTCAGTGGGTAGGCCCTCCCTCCTGAGGGTGCCTCTCCCCCAGCCTGTCCCCACTCCCCCTACCTGTGCTCAGGTGTGAGCAGTACTTCATCTTCATTAAGATCCCAGGCTCTGAGGTCAGCACAGTCCAGAAGAAGTAGCTTCTCTTGCTCTTGCTCCCTGCAAGGAGGTGAAAGGTGTCAACCAGGATCAGCCCAGGGCCTGTTCATCCTGCTCCATCACAGGGCCCCAAGGGCATCCTGGTGCACAGCCAGGGCCAGGCACAGGGACCAGGGAGCCCAGGGCCCTGTCTCCCTGCACAGAGGCTCTCAAACTCAGATTCCAGCAGTGGGGTCGGGGAGAGGGCCTGCGTTGCCTGAAAGATGACAATTTACACCACACAACTTCAAAGTGAAGAGCTGACTCATTGGAAAAGATCCTGATGCTGGGAAAGATTGAGGGCAAGAGAAGGGGGCAGCAGAGGATGAGATGGTTAGATGGCATCACCACCTCAATGGACATGCTGCTGCTGCTAAGTCACTTCAGTCGTGTTTGACTCTGTGTGACCCCACACACGGCAGCCCACCAGGCTCCCCCGTCTCTGGGATTCTCCAGGCAAGTACACTGGAGTGGGTTGCCATTTCCTTCTCCAATGCATGAAAGTGAAAAGTGAAAGTGAAGTCACTCAGTCGTGTCTGACTCTTAGCAACCTCACGGACTGCAGCCTACCACGCTCCTCCATCCATGGGATTTTCCAGGCAAGAGTACTGGAGTGGGGTGCCATTGCCTTCTCTGCAACAGACATGAGGTTGAGCAAGCTCCGGGAGCTGGTGAAGGACAGGGAAGCCTGGCGTGCTGCAGTCCATAGGGTCGCAAAGAGTCGGACACAACTTAGCACTGAACAGCACCACACTGGGGGCTGGGCCTTGCCTCTCCGCTATCCCGGGCCCAGGTGCTCCCCATGGGCCTGCGCCCATGGCCGCCCTGGGCCTGCCTCTCCGGTCCCGGCAGCAGCCCCCAGGGCTGCTCCTTCCTTCCTGTGCATGCTTGCCCTTCAGTCTGTTTCTTCCTGCAACCCTGAGCGCCTCAACTCCCTTTCCAACCAGCCCCACTGCAGCCCTGTGAGCTGACCCTTACTTTGCAGGAAATCAGCTCCCTCACCTTCAGCCCTGACCACACAGAAACTCCGAGGGGCACCAAGCCCCACTTTGACCTTCTGCATTCTTATTCCCTCCAGCTGTTAAAGGAACCCTGGGAGCCCCACCCCTCCAGCCTCGCCCCGCCCTGTGTGCTCACCCTGGCTTTGCTCACAGGTCCTCGGTTCTCCAAGGTTTTGTCTCCTGCCCAGCCGCCATCTTGGACTGGGCTAGCTGGATGACTGCCAGCCGAAAGTGGACAGCCCTTGGTCCTTAGGTGCTCAATTCTGAATTCCTCTTCCCAACACAGGCCCCAGCCACCCAGGGCGAAAGGTTCCAAGGGAGCCAGCTCACCACCACTCTCCCTCACCTCTCACGATGCCGCCTGGGCAATCTCTCTTAAACACATGGGAAAACCTGCTTGAAATCCGTCCGTGACTTGACCTTGTGTTCACAAGGCCTCGGTTCACATCTTGGTTGCGGCTCCTGCTCTGGCCTGCCCCCACACTCTGACACAGAGTATTCCAGTCTCAGCACCATTTGCCCGACATGCCTTTAGATGTGTGGTCGTTCCCGTTGCCCTCCCAAATCTAATCCTCCACGGTCCAAGGACAAGGATCCCCTGGGGATCCATCCCAACCTTCAGGCTGAGTTAGGTCTCCTCTTCTAGCCCCTCTGTGTGTGTGCTCAGTCACTCGGCTATGTCCCGACTCTTTGAGGTCCCCTCTGTGCATGGGCAAGAATACTGGGGTGGGTTGCCATTTCCTATTGCAGGAGATCTTCCCAGCCCAGGGAATAAACTTGTCTCTTGCGTCTCCTGCACTGACAGGCAGATTCTTTACCACCAGCGCCACCTGGGCTGTGAAATACTAGAATAACTGTGTTCAGTTTCTAGGGGAAAATATGATAGTGCATGCCACACATGTGTTTAACCCTCTCCGGAGGGGCAAGAACATGGGGCTGGGAAAAACAGAATCCAGTGAGATGCTATTTCGATAAGAACCCGAGCACCCGACAATAGCAGTGCCTCTTTCTATGTGCAACTTCCACAAAAGGAGCCTGCAGCCACTGAGCAGAAACAACCTGAGAGATGCGAGAGGACACAGAGAATGAGCCTGTGGTCAACGCGCTCCTGTCAGATGAAGTGCAGGCCCAGGGTGAAGCCCGCCTGTGCCCAGGCCACCCCAGTCCTCACAGACAATGGAGCCGTGGGATTCTAGTATCTTCACTGCAGACGGGACCTCAGTGCAAGCCAACCACGTCATCTGCTTCCCAGGGGAGAAAGAGCACTTATACTGGTTTCCATTCCCCCACTGTGCCTCCCTAATGGATTTCTGGTTCTGATCCCCTCTGACTTTCGCTTTAAGAAACCAACTTCAGGCTTCCCTGGCAGGTCCGCGGTAAAGAATCCACCTGCCAATGCAGGGCACACAGGTTCGATCCCTGGCCTGGGAAGATACCACATGTTGCAAGACAACTAAGCCCGTGCCACAACTCCTGAGCCTGTGCTCTAGAGGCTGGGAACCGCGACTACTGAAGCCTGGGCACCCTATAGCCCTTATTCTCCAACAGGAGAAGCCACCGCAGTGAGAGGCCGGCTCGCTGAGACTCTCACCTCAAATAGAGAAAGCCCATGAGCAGCAGTGAAGACCCAGCACAGCCACAGCTAAACAAATCCTTTTAAAAGAAAGGAAAAAAGAGACCAACTTCTACATGTAACAGGCTCACTGTAATCCCAGGGGGAGGACAGGTGAGCCCGACCAAGCGCTACAGGAAGACTGCTCAGGGGCTGGCCTGGGGCAGGGCGCAGGGAAGGCCAGCTCCCTGTGCCTGTCCCCGGCCCCCCAGCACTGTCAGAGCCATCGTCAGGCTGCACGCCTCGGAGTCAAAGCCGTCTGTTTCCTCCACTTCCCTCGAGCCCCTGAATGGGAGCTGAACGAGTCCCAGACGGGCAGGAACTGGGCAGAACGGGGCTCAGGTGAAGAGAGGACCAGGAGCAAGGTCTCTGTACATGGTCCAGAGCGGCGCTCTCCGCCTTGGAGATGGTGTCCTCTGACCCCCTGCCATTCCGAGCGCTGGTTATTCACCAGGGCACCCGGGGCACTCACTTGGGAGGCCCGCTGAGGCGGGGAGGGGAGTAGGCTGCTTTATCCTGGGAGGAATTTGCTCTGAGTCTTCGAGTACGAATGAATGCTGTAAAATTACAGCATCCTTCTTTGCTAACCTCAAAGCAATGGAGACCCTTCCCGCTCACCTCTTCTCTTGCAGTAAGTAATCCAAGCTGTTGACATAGCACCCTGAGCTCCCAGAGGCAAGCTGGCGAAACCATACAGGAATGGGCATCAAAGACAAAGACAGAGGGAGAAAAAAAACTGATCAATGTTAAGCCCTCTGTTTAGTTTACTTTTCTGAACAGGCAGTATATTCACTCAATTAAAACAATCGGAAGGCATAAGGGCACACAGCCCAAGGACTCCACCGCCACCCCTGGCCCCTTGGGCCCCTCCCCACAGGTGGCCTCAGGTGTCCACTGATGGAGACCCTGTTCACACAGAGAAGCAATCAGGAATACATCAGACTCTCCTTCAACACAAATGGTAGTGTAGTACACCCGCTATTCTGTACCAAGCTCTGATTTTCAATTAACAACATGTAATCAGGGTCATTCCATATTAATACTAAAGAGATAATTTAAAAAAACACACTTCCACAGTATTCTGAAGTATAATAATGATGTCATTTACTAGTTCCCTAGTGATAGGCATTTTGGTTACTGGCAATCTTGGGCTATTACAAATAAATAGGTCCTGTTCTTAGAATACATTTCCTGGATCTATGGGCGCTCAAATGTCCCCACAGTCTTCTCAGCAACCACAGTTTATTCCCAGTAATGAAGTTCATTACTGAAGGTTCCACTTTGGAATTCCCAAGTCACTGGACCACAGTTAGCCTGAGGCTTTGTGCCTGACCTAGCCCAGATCCATGACCTCAACCTGGGCTGCGAAAGCCTTGAGGGGCCCCACTCCACCCCAAGCATTTCTGTTAGGAGTTAGGGGCAGAAATAAAGGGGGAGACAGCCCAGCCTCGGGGGCCCAAGCTCCCAGTCACGAGGGCCCAGGGACTGGGGAGAGGTCAGAGGGTGTGGAGGAAAAGCTATGGTCAAGGGGAGGGGCCAAAGGAGGGTAGCTGGGGTGTGGCTCAAGAAGAGTGGCCACAAAGGGATGGCCTGGCGATGACTCTGGAGAAGGGGCCAGGGCGGGTGGCAAGGAGGGGGGGCCGGCTTACCAAGGTCTGGGCGCCTGTCCCAGGAGTTGCAGCCTCTGGGCTGGTCCCTGCCACGTTCCAGAACGGCTCCTGCAGTGAGACCAGGCCTCCTAGCCGATCCAGGTCCTGGGGCTCCTGCTCTGACACCTCAGGGCACTGGTGAGCCAGCCTCCTCAGGCCCTGAGGCCCTGGGGCTGGGTCTCCCCTGTTGGCCTGTGGGATGCTCAGGTTCAGGAACTCCACAGGCGGTGGGCTCCAGTCATTGGAGAACGTGTTCCTGGTGGCCTGCATCTTGGGCTTTTTTGACGACTTGGAGGCTGGAGCAGAGGTGGGACTGCAGAGGCGCCGGGTGGGGTGCGGGAGCCCCTGGTACAGCGGATGGTCGAAGCAGCTGCCCTTCAGGTTGGGCAGGAGGATGGGCCTGGTGGTGGTGGCCTGGTCATCTGTGGATAGGACAGAGGCTGTGGTGTCCCCAGTGGCCCACCACCATCCCAGCCCCCAGGCCACCCTGACCGAGGAAGGGGCAGCAAGCAAGGGCAAACTATCAACTGGGACTCCTTTGTGGCCCCAAACCTCAGAAGGGCTCCACCTGCACAGGTGAGAGATAGTTACCTTCTCTCCAGGGAAGATCCAGCACTGCCTCCTCGGGCTCGGCCATCAGCAAGCCGCTGGGAGTTTTCTCCTGGAAGGAACTACCTGTCAGGCGAGGCTAGCCTTCGAAAGGGCGGAGCACTTGAGAGGAGGGCCCTGGGGCCCTGGGTGCCCAGGAGGGAACTGCCCTCCTCCAGCTTCACGCCAAGGACCCAGCATGTGCTCCATGAACAGCAAGTTGCTAAGGTCAAGGAGGCTCCATCTGACCTCTCCTTTCAAGGACGCGATGCACAAGTGTACAGACATCAACATTTAAAAAACCTGTATGAAATGAAAATGAGCACAGCCCAGATGAAAGGCCATATTCTAAAACGATACCCTGGGACTTCCCTGATGGCTCCAGTGGTTAGACTGCTTCCTCCAATGCAGGGGGTGTGGGTCCAATCCCTGGTTGGGGAACTAAGATCCCATATGCCACGCAGCATGGCCAAAAAATAAAAAATAAAAATGAAACGATATCCTGTGCATCCTGCTTGCTTGGTGTCGCCCCTGTGAGGCTGTTTGTTAATAAGGGGCTGGACAGGGCTGTCTGGTCCCTGCCATCTCCCCAGCATCAGCACAGACCTGGCACATGGTAGGCTGGGTGCATCTGTTGAATGAATGAATGATTTCAAGACACCCTGGGGCTCCAATAAGCCTCCTCCTGTGTTAGTAGCTGCCTATCCTCAGCTAAGGTGGACCCAGCCACAGACACAGACATCTCTCATCACAGCAGGCCTGGGCTCAGACGGCCTGAAACGCAGATGAAAGGCTAATGTCTGAATGACTACTGATCAAAAGAAATGACAGTTTACAAAAGAAGCTCAAATACTCACTCAACAAGGGTTCAAATCAACAATAATAAAAGAAGCCCAAATCAATATGACCATGAAGTATTATTCAATAATAAGAAAACAATAAAAAGCTCAAAACTTTATAACAACAAATGCTGGCATGGCTATGAAGACCTGCATGACTGTTAGCACTGTCTAACTGGTGTATTTTTTCTAGAGAGTAATTGAACAACACAAAAATCACTACAAGATGTCCAAATCGGGAGTCAGGAACCCAGGAAATCTGTCCCTCCACAAATGCAATAATTAAGCTGGAAAAACCTGTCAGGACCAACACTTATGGAACTCCGAAATCTAATAAAAAATTAACAACAATGAGGGGAGTGTTTAAAGAAGAAGGATCTGCTAGATGTCAGTAAGCCTGTGATCTGCCTTTTGATCTGACCTTCACAACACCTCCAGCTCCCAGCGCAGGGGCAGTGGTAGAGGCGGCATTAATGGTGTGGCTTGCTGGTGCCAGCAAGGCAACACAAACTGCTCTTGAAGAACTGTGGTTGTGTGTGTTGACCTGTTTTGCAGCTCCCAAAAGAATCAACTCAGGGTCTTGCTTTTGTTTTACACTCACTCCCTGACTGGAACTTTCTTAGGGCTGGAGTGTCCCAGGTGGCAATTGTTGAAATCCTTTAAAGATAAACCTACCAGTCATAGCCACCTGGGGCAAGGAATTGACAGGTGGCACAAGCAGCCAGAGAGACCGAGTGGCCCAAAAAGGAAGGGGCTGAGGAAGCAGATGATGGAGAGAAAAAAAAATTTTAAGAAGTTCTCATGGGACTTCCTGGGTGGTCCAGTGGTTAAGATGTCTCACTTCCAATGCAGAGGGCATGGGTTCCATCTCCGGTGTTGGAACTAAGATCCCACATGCCAGTGTGGTATGGCCAAAAAAACGGATTAATAACCAAACTATAAATTAATTTAAAAAAAGAGAGAGAGAAAATGAGAAAATTCTGGACCGAAAAATATTCCAAATTTCTAAAATAAATAAATAGTTCCCAGGTAAAGCAGAGTGTCTAAAGCCACACGCACTCCCAGGACTAAGGCATGCCAATGAAAGACATGGGAAACCCATAAGCTTTCTCCTCTGCTCACTGTTGTTATCGTTGTTTGGTCAACAACAAAAGAGTTGTGTCCGACTGTTTTGCAGCCCACGCACTGTAGCCCACCAGGCTCCTCTAACCGTGGGATTTTCTAGGCAAGAATACTGGAGTGGGTTGCCATTTCCTTCAGGAGGTCTTCCCAACATTGGCAGGCAGATTCTTTACCACTGAGACTACTCATTAGGCTCCACATAATTCGGGAGTGAAGGGTAAGGCAGAGTTGCCAAAGGCCTGGCTAAGTGTTGAAGGGAGACTCCAGCTCAGAACCAATCTGCAGACCCTGGGAGAGTTTCGTCATTGTTTGGGCTCTAGGCATTTCAGGAAATCTATAAAATTGCCAGCTGGCCATAAAGCTAAAGGAACAGTGACTTTGTTGATCACATACAACAACATAATTGTCTTTTGGGCTTCCCTGGTGGCTCAGATAGTAATGAACCTGCCTGCAATGCAGGAGACCTGGGTTCAGTCCCTGGCTTGGGAAGAGCCCCGAGAGAAGGGAAAGGTTACCCACTTCAGTATTCTTGTCTGGAGAATTCCATGGACTGTATAGTTCATGGGGCCGCAAAGAATCAGACATGACTGAGCAACTTTCACTTACAAAAATAGTTTTGAAAAGTCATTACATGAACACTACCACTCACAGCCAGTGGCAACAGTAAACTCTTATTTTCAGAGTTACTACATTATAACATCTAAAGACAAGAAAACTGCCCCAAACCAAGCAAATACTTTGGTGCTTAGAAGTCCATGGAGATGATAAGATAAAATATAAAAAGAATCAGAAACTGCTGATACAAGAAGGCCAATTCCACCTAAAAAGCTGTGTGCAATGAGGGGATGAGGGGGTGAGGGGGTGTGAGGGGGAGGCTATGTTCTCCCTTTCAAATCGGTTTCTTTTCTGAGCACAAGTGCTTTCTGTGTCTTCCTAACAATGTGGAGCTCACTAAGTTTAGGAGACACAGCACAGCCTTTGTTTCAGTCCAGAGTCGCTGGCTTTTGCCATTCCACTTTCAAGATCATGACAAGCAGCTCACTCTGGTCCCTGAGAGCTCAGCGGTTCAGGGCTCTGGATGGGAGATGATGGGGTTGCCAAGGGGTGGGCCATCCTGATGAGTGAAGAAGCTGCACTTTCATCCCCACACTGAGGCGGGGTGGGGTGCGGTGGAGGTCCTTGCTCTTTCTGCATCACTTGAGTGCACAGTATCTCCACACTCCAGCATCAAACCCAGAAGGAAGCTCAGAAAACTAGGCGGACTTCCCTGGTGGTCCTGTGGTTGAGCATCTCCCTTCCAATGCAGGGGATGTGGGTTCGATCCCTGGTCAGGGAGCTAAGATTCCCACGTGCCTTGGGGCAACTAAGCCCACATGTTGCAACTAGGGAGTCCACACATCACAACTAGAGATTGAGTGCCACAACTGCCGAGCCCACGTGCAACTGGAGAAGCCATGCACCACAACAAAGACGTGAGCAACTGAAAGAGAAAGAAACTAGGCTGTTGATGCCATTGCACATTTATGTGTCAGCTTGGGCGGCCTTCACAAAACCCCACAGGCTGGGGGCTTGCTTAAACCACAGATTTATTTCTCACGGCTCTGGAGGCTGGAAGTGGCAGATCCAGGTGCTGGCAAGGGAGGTTGCATTCCAAGGGCTTTTGTGCTTTGTGGCAGGACTGCCATCTCTCTTGACCTCTCCTTTACGGACACATGGGACAGGGAGTGGGACGGGGCAGGGAGAGGGAGACAAAGTGAAGCTAAGTGCAGGTGCTGGTCTCTTCCTTTGCTAAGGTCACTAACTGCAGCATGGGGTCCCACCCTCATGACCTACTCTAACCCTAATTTCCTCCCAAAGGCCGCAGTTCCAAATAATATCACATTGGGGGTGAAGGCTTCAGTGCAAGCATTTGGGGGGAGAGGGACACAGTTCAGTCCATCGTGATATGCAATGTATCAAACATTACTATGCTAGGTACCAATCAAATGAATCAACCTGAATGGACAATGCACATGCTGAAAAGGGAACCACAGTGAAACACAGCTCGATGGACTCTCACCAAGTACACACACCCAGTAACCACGCTGTCGTTGTTGTTGTTTAGTTCTAAGTCATGTCCGACTCTTTTGAGACCCCATGGACTACAACCCACCAGGCTCCTTTGTCCCTGGGATTCCAGGCAAGAATACCAGAGAATTCCTCCTCCAGGGGATCTTGCCGACCCAGGGATCAAACCTATGTCTCCTGCATTGGCAGGTGGATTCTTTACCAGCGAGCCACCAGATAAGCCCAGGTTACCATGGCGCCAAGTCCAAAAAACAGCACAGAGCAGCGCCCCGGAGAACTCCTCACTCGCCCTCCCAGTCAGGCCTCCATCCTCGGCTCGAAAAGCAGCTCTCAGCCCCGCGGGCCTGCCTGCCCGCTTTCTGAGTAACGTGTGAAAGAGCCACGCAGTGTGGACTCCTCTGTGCCTGGCTTCTTTCGCTCAGGCCCATGTTTTCATGGCTCTGCAAGGCTTCATTGTGTGGATACAGGCTCAACTCTTCTACTCCAGATGGACATATTCACTGTTTGTGGGTTTTGACTACTATGAATAATACTTTCATGAACACTATTACACTTGCATTTTGTACACACACAGCCACATACCCACACACCCAGCCACACGCATTTCTGTTGAGAATGCACCTAGGTGTCAAATTGATGGGTCACAGGAATAGTTATGTTCATTTGTGGTAGAAAAGGTCAAAGGATTACAAAGAGGTAGAATGAGTGGGACCTCCCTGATGGTCCAGTGGTTAAGAATCCACCTGCCAATGCAGGGGACACGTTTGATCCCTAGTCTGGGAAGATTCTGCATGCCTCAGGGCAACTCAGCCCATGCACCGCAACCACTGAAGCCCGCGTGCCTGAAGCCCTGGCTCTGCGACAGGAGAAGCCACCTAAGGAGATGCCTGTGCACTGCAGCTCGGGGGCAGCCCCTGCTCATCACGACTGAAGAAAGCCCGAGCGCAGCAGCAAAGACCCAGCGCAGCCAAAAATTAAATAAATAAGACAAACCATTCCACATGCTGCTGCTGCTAAGTCACTTCAGTCGTGTCTGACTCTGTGCCACCCCATAGATGGCAGCCCACCAGGCTCCCCCATTCCTGGGATTCTCCAGGCAAGAATACTGGAGTGGGTTGCCATTTCCTTCTCCAATGCATGAAAGAGAAAAGTGAAAGTGAGGTCGCTCAGTCGTGTCCAACTCTTAGTGACCCCATGGACTGCAGCCTACCAGGCTCCTCTGTCCATGGATTTTCCAGGCAAGAGTACCTGACCTGCATCCAAATTTCTCCAATGTTAATATTTCACTATGTTTCCTTTATCACTACCTCTAACATTTGTGTGTGCATGTGTGTGTGTACATATATGATCCTGACACTGTTGAAGAGTACTGGCTACTTACTTTGTAGATTCTATACATTCGGGTTTATGTGAAGCTTCCTCATGACTGGATTTGGGTTACATGTCTGGGGCAGGAACATACAGATGCAGTGGTACGTCCTTTTCAGAGCCTCATATCAGAATGCACATATGTCAATTTGTTCCATTAATTATGTTGCTATTAATAACTTTCATCTCCTGGCAAAGCTGCTATCTGCCAGGTATCTCCACCAGCATACCACTATTTTCTTTTTGCTGTAATTAATCAACATCTTATGAGACGATCCTTTGAGACTATATAAACACCCTCTTTCTCTTCATACTTTCATTTCCTAGTTTCAGCATCAATTGATGATTCTCATCTCAACTTTTACAGGAATGGTTGAAAACTGTGTTTGTTTTTAATGACTTCAAATTTTGCAAAGATCTTACAGTAATAACCTGTGGCCCTTCAGTCATGTCTGACTCTTTCTGACCCTATGGACTATAGCCTACCAGAATCTTCTGTCCATGGGATTCTCCAGGCAAAAATCCTGGAGTGGGTTGCCATGCCCTCTTCCAGGGGATCTCTCCAATCCAGGGGATTGAACCCAAGTCTCATGTGTCTCCTGCATTGCAGGCAGATTCTTTTACCATTGAACCACCAGGGAAGCCCACAGTAATAACAAGTACTTCTCACAAATCAAATGGGAACTGGAAGATCATTAGACAGTTCAGTCATTCAGTCATGTCCAACTCTTTGTGACCCCATGGACTGTAGCACACCAGGCTTTCCTGTCCATCACCAACTCCAGGAGATTACTCAAACTCATGTCCATAGAGTCGGTGATGTCATCCAACCATCTCATCCTCTGTCGTCCCCTTCTCCTCCTGCCTTCAATCTTTCCCAGCATCAGGGTCTTTTCCAAACAGTCAGTTCTTCCATCATCAGACGTTTACCATTAAAACATCCTCAGAGTCTCCTTCGAAGATTAAAAACAAACAAACATACAAACAAAAAATGGCAAACTGGCGGTGGCACTGGAGATGGCTGCATTCTCAGGCAAAGTGTAACCCTCCCTTGAAGGCCCGAAAGGCATCCAAAGAAGACAGAGATCACCTCTCCTCAAAGTCTCCACTTCTGTACAAACCACCTGCAGACAATCCTGGTGCAAGCTGAGAAAAGACGTTTGGCATGCTCAAAGCATCTCATTCTAGAAGAAGCACACAAGATCACCCAGGGCAGGGGTGGGAGCAGGATCAAGGGTGGCAGATCTGGGGTCAGTTCATGTCTTCTCTGAAGACAAAGAATAAGATGAACTTTGGTCCATGTCTCCAGGACAGTCCCATTCCTGTCTGTAGTTCTCCCCAGGCTGGGACCTGCTCATCTGCTCAAACACCAGACCCAGCACAGACAACCTGCTACACCAGCTACAGTCCTGCTCTCCTGCGGCTTAACTATCCAGGCTCTCTGGGGGCAAAGTCAGCAAGAGAACTGACATAGAAGCAGGTTCTAAAATTTTTAAGTGGGTTTTCATTATGTTGTTTAGTTGCTAAGTCTTGTCTGACACTTTTTGCGACCCCAGGGACTGTAGCTCACCAGGCCCCTCTGTCCATGTGGTTCTCCAGGCAAGAATAAAGGAGTGGGTTGCCATTTCCGGCTCCAAGGGATCTTGCTAACCAAGGGATCCAACTCGAGTCTTCTGTATTGGCAGGCAGGGTTTTTTTTGTTGTTGTTTTTTTCTTTTCTTTCACTGCTGCGTCACCAGGGAAGCCCGTAAGTGGACTAAGAAGTCCCAAAAGCTCATTCTGAAAGCTGAGGATTAGAAATAAGATGAGGGCTGGAGAGAAAGACAGCCTCCAGGTTAGCTCACAAACTCAGCAACCCAGAAAGCAGCTGCACGGAGGACTGAGGACGGTGAACAGAATCACTACGGGATGCAGACTGGCCTGGGCACTGGAAGACAACTTGCCCCAATGTGTCCAGTACAGTTCCACTCAGCAAACACAATTTAGCATGTCTGATGCGTCAGGCCTTGTGTTGAGCCCTCAGACACCAAGGAAGGGGAAGAGAAGGTCTCTGCCCTTGAACTTGCAGCAGTAGGAGGTGTCTGCCAAGAGACAGACCCAGGGTCACCAAGACTCCAGCAGATGATGGAGCCTGGGCCCCTCTGCCCTAACAGGTGTATTCAGATTGGCTGGCTGTGAGCAGCTCGTGGGCTAGGGCCACCTGCCCAGGGGGCAGCTAACAAAACACCTGTCACTCAAAGCTACTGCACTGCCAGTGGCTGTACAGCAGTCCAACTTTCCCTAGAAAGGACATGGCCACCGGCTGCTCCTTTCCTCTCCAACCTACAAAGGAATACATCTTCATGCTTATACCTGTTGCTTCTGGCTTTTACCAACCCCCTCCCTCCAGTTCCTTGAAAACATTAGCATCTTTAATGAAGAAATGAGCCATTCTGCTGTTAAGGCACTTCAGTCGTGTTTGACTCTGTGCGACCCCATAGACGGCAGCCCACCGGGCTCTCCTGTCCCTGGGATTCTCTAGGCAAGAACATTGGAGTGGGTTGCCACTTCCTTCTCCAATGCAAGCAAGTGAAGTGAAAGTGACGTCGCTCAGTCCTGTCCGACTCTTAGTGACCCCATGGACTGCAGCCTACCAGGCTCCTCCGTCCATGGATTTTCCAGGCAAGAGCACTGGAGTGGGCTGCCATTGCCTTTTCCAGAAATGAGCCATGGTACAGTCTAATAAGGGGTCATCTTTTCTGCCTGAATCGCCAACTCTGAAAACTGCAACGCATCGGAGCTAAGATAATTCTGATTTTAAAAGACTGTGGGGACTTCCCTGGTGGTCTGGTGGTTGAGACAAACCAGTGGCACTGGTTTGATCCCTGTTCTCCCTGGTCAGAGAACTAAGATCTCACATGTTGCTCCGTGTGCCAAAGAAAAACAGAAAAGCACCGTGACTTTCTGTTCAACGAAGAAACATAAAAAGCTGCCAAATGAATGACGGCACAAAGGAAGTCACCATCCGGCACGGGACCCAGCTCAACATCGAGCTGTGAAAACATGAACAAAGATGCATCCCAGAATCAATGAAAGCGATTACTATTGGTTAGTCAACAGGCTCCAAGCACTGCATACGAGGTGTCAAGACAGGAATGCACCAGGGAACAAAAGCGATGCTGCCAGGGCCCTGCGCCAGCCACACAGGGAGACACACTTACCGTCCAAACTTTACTTCTTCTGTTGCCTCCCTCCCCAGCCCCTGCCACCCAACATCCAGGGCCTGTTCCTCCTCATTCTCACACATATTCTTTCCAGGTTAAGAAAATCATCTTAGGGACTTCCCTGGTAGTCCAGTGGCTAAGACTCCAGGTTCCCAAGGCTGGGGGCTTGGGTTCAATCCCTGGTAAGGTAACATGCTCCCACGTGTCGCAAATGAAGACAGTGCCTGCCACAACTAAGACCTGACACAGTCAAATACATAAATATTTTTACAAGGAAACCATCTCAGAGCATGGGCCTCTGGTCCAGCCATGCTCCCTCCTCCCCAGTCCAGCCCAGGAACTGGGTTCCATCTTCCAAACACACCCCACTGCAGGGTTAGTGCTTCCCCAAGTCCCTCGAACCCCAGCCCAAAGCTGTTAATGTTTGGCCTCAGTTCCCAGCCTCTCCCACTCTTCAGCATGCTCTCATGTGTGATTTCAGCACATCACCTCACTTTTTTTGTTCTTTTACTTTCCAGGCTACAAGAAAAATAATGTGACTACCAGGCCAAATAATTACAGGTACCAAAGGGTTTTGAGCCTTTGGTATATAAAGAGATTAAAGATTAACTCAGAATATAACTGTGCTTCTTATGAAGATCACTTCTTCACGATGCCATATTCCTAACACCATGCTTTATATCTGTCCTTTTAAACAAATATTTAATAGCTCAGGAATGTTAGTCAGGGCAGAGGCTGCCATCAGCAAAGACTCAGCTCACAATGTGAAAGATGAAGCGAGATGAGTTTTATCCACAAAGAAAAGCCAAAGAGTCTCCAGCACCATAAACCACACATCCATCAAACTGGAAACAGGCTGGGAAGAGAAAGCCTTTCTGGAAAGAAAAACAGCAGTGACCCTTTGTGCCCTGGGAAACATGAAAAACAAGCAAACAACAGCCAACCATCAAATCAAAACATAAACTGATTCCAAATCAGTCTGAAGAAATTTCACCCAGCAAAGCAAACCGTGGCTTGGCGACTGCGCCACCGGGGGAGACGCGGGTCTGTCCCATCTTGGTCGAGGCAATCCCTATAACCAGATCAGAGTCAAACGCAAACACGCAAACACACCCGTGGAACAAAGGAATCCATGAAAAAACAAGACAGGAGGAGAGCTGACCAGCGCTGGGCTTGGGACCTACTGCGGT
>SJYC01052258.1:0-19379 GCA_006408675.1 Madoqua kirkii
TCCTCACCTGTCAAATGGAGCTGACCAGCCTACCCCCTGAGTCACAGGACCGAAGGCCACACAGGGAGCCCACACCACGGAGGCCTGGCAGGGTGGGACTCAGGAGGGCCCGGTTGGTAGCAGGGCACCCGGCCAGCTACTGGGCAAAGGGAGTGGGTAGAGGCCTCTAGGGTGGTGGAGGTGGAGGACGGGGGACTGCGGGCCGGGTGGGGACAGGCACGGGTCTCCAGGGCCTTCCCGCGCCCAACGCTGACCTGGACACAGCAACAGCCCCTCGGTACACGCTCCGCTATGGCTGCTCTCAGCGCCCCTCTCCCCGCCACTGGCAACGCACATGCGCAGTCCCACCACGTGTGTGCCACATGCACGCCCTCTAGGGTGCGTGCCTGCCCTGGTTGGCTGGCTCATCGCAGCAGCCTGCTTCGCTCCCACTACGACCCAGACCCCACCCCTTCAGGCAAATCCCGGAGTAAATTGCCAAATCCTAGGCACGATGGCTTCCATTTTACGGTTGAGACCACCGAGGCCCAGGGGGAAAGGACCACTTGCCAAAGGCACACAAACAGAAGGTGGCTTCAAGATTTCATTCCAGAACAGACCTGCCCTTCCCACCTCTTTGGTCCTTTTTAAACTGTGAGACGCTGCAGGCTTGTTGTGTTGAGATCACTCCGCTCATAACCACCAGCCACATTATAATTCCTCACATGTATCTGTGTGTATGAATATCTGTGTGCACTTTGGAGAATGCTGGCCCTCAGATTCACACTCAACAATGGATTGAGCCCCAACCCAGTGCCTGGCACTGAGCTGGGCCATTTACACATTATTCCTCTTTATCCTCTGCCAGTTCTGTCATCAGTTAAAACCCACATCCTGCTCTTCTGGGGGACTCAGTTAGGCATTACAAATAACTTATTAAAATGATCCCCTGGCATGGTTTTTAAGACAAGTTGGTGCAGAGCTGCTGCTGGAACTCGGGAAGCCCATACTCTGTGGGAGCCCCTATTCTGGGGCCAGGGTGTGATGGTTGGGGAGACAGCAGCACTACTGTGCTGAGAGGCCCTCCCAGCAACATTGCTTCTTGATTTTCTTTGATCAACACCTCTAGGAGTTCGGACCCTTTAATTCACCTTACTTTCAGTTGTCAAAAGGGATAATGAGGAGGCTCAAAGGATCCTATCTGAATTCCTTATTGTTTTTTTTGAGAACTCCTGCTAATTTAAATGTTTTAAACATATATAGTTTAGAACCATTTTAATGAACATCATTTCTAAGTTTAAGATAGGCAAAATTGAAAATAACTTACACAAGAATAATGCTTTTCAGTATATAAATGCTTCCTCCAATTTTACCTTTTCACAAAAGGCTGGAGGGCATTATTATTACTTTCATTATTCAGATGGAGAAACTGAGGCTTGGAGGCCACCAACTTGGCTCAGGGCCATAAGTGCCGTCGTAAGAGGCAGCATTGAAGCCCAGGATGCACCATGCTTCTGGTCTTATCTTCCTCCACATTTCCTAGGGTTTTGCCTTCATTTTAGGGGCCTGTTGGCCTACTTCTTTGTTTGCAATCAGGCTCCGTGTCCTTGAGGCCATCTGCAATCTTCCCAGAGGACCCTGAGAGAGAAAAGGAGGTTTGACCAACAAGGATGCTTCAATGGCTCAGGGACTACAGGAGAGGACCTCTGCAGAACTCGGCCGTGTGCCAGCTGAGGACCTGCCCAGTGGCCCCCTCCCTGTTTACCTCCTCCTCTTCCTCCATCTCCTCTCCCTGAAATCTCTGTTCCCTTAGGTCCTACCCCATGGGACCACCTGCTGTGCATGCCTCCTTCTAGTGGTTTGATCTCTTAACCCGTTAAAAAACCGTGTTCCTAAGAGTCCTTTGAATAGTGACCCTAGTAAAGGGACTGACTCAGGGAAGCTGGCCTTGCTTCTTTCCAAGTTATGCCATGTGAGTAGCTGCTTAGTCTTTCAAAGGCAGCCTGGAGTGACACTTTCAATTATTTTATTCATCCACATCTTATACTTCATGTAGTTATCATTTATTGATCCTCTAGTAGGTGCTGCATATATGATATGGGTTGTAATTTTATCGTTTTTAAAGATCCTGCAAAAGAGGATTTGGAAGTTCCAAAAGGTTAAGTGAGTTGCCCAAGTTTTATATAGCTGCTAGTTACTATGTGTCAGTCGTGTCCAACTCTTTGTGACCCCATGGATTGTAGCCAGCCAGGCTCCTCTCTGTCCACGGGATTCTCCAGGCAAGAATGTTGGAGTGAGTTGCCATTTCCTTCTCCAGGGGATCTTCCCTACTTAGGGATTGAACCTGGGTCTCCTGCATTGCAGGTGGATGCTTTACTGTCTGACCTACTAGGAAAGCCCTAGTAGGTCAGACTCCATAGCCTATACCTCTTCCTCCACATAACACTAGCTGATTTCAAAATTATTAGAGAAAAGATTAAAAATCAAAACCGCAAAGAGGAGGAAGACCCAAATGTGGCCAAGGGGACTAATGTGATTATGTGAATGACTATTAAATCTGTCTTTGAGTTTCTTGGAAGCAAGAAGAAAAGTGTGGAGAGATGAAGGGCTAAATACTTCTCTATATAATACAGAGTCTCTGTGGTCAGAGGAAATAATTTTTTTCTCTTATTTTCCATCCCAGGAGTAATTTCTCATGTGGGGTTTTATACAAGGACATGGCATAACAAAATGAATAAAGTTTTCAAAAACCAGGTGTGGCAAAAGATAGATAAATAATTGTCCTGTGTAATGTGTTAGTCCATTCAGCAACCATTCAATAAACGCTGAGCACCTACCATGCCTTGGCTGCCGAGATGCAAAACACATGCAGAAAGATAATTATCCTGCAGTGTAATCAACTGTAATGGAGGTATCCTCGATGCTTCGGGAGTACACCTGAGTGGGACTGATACCCTGCCTTGGGGCGAGGTTCACAGGCAAGGTGGCATTTGCCCATAGTCTTGAAGTCTGAGTTAGATTGCAACTTATTTCCAAAAGGAGGAGGATAAGGCATTCAAGGAAAAGGGAACTGAATGTGCAAAGACATGAAGGCTAATATTGCATCTGAGTACTGAATTGTCACCTCTCAGCAGGGCAGGACAGGACTCTTGACAGGAACCTGGAGGGTCAGCAGGATTTGATTCAGTACCGAAGGAACAGAGGCCAAACAGAGATGGCAGGAGCTGGGAACAGGGTAGTTACAAGAGTATACACAGGAGTCAGTGGGTAGGCTCCAGCAGGGGGCCATCCTGGGGCTACTGCTGAGGAAGAGCCACAGCCTGATGAGGGAGGGGGCAGAGGGAGAGACAAGAGGGGAATCCGTGAGTCAGCCCAGAGGACAGATCCCACTACCTGGATGAATGGACTCAAAACGAGTCCAGTTGGCAACCAGGTGAATTTTAAGGATCCACAGAGTATTCAGGGGGTGAAGTCTAATACAAAGTTATTCCTATAGGTGAACTGTAGAATATCAAAACAAAAACTGGTGAGGGTGGCACTGTCCATGAATCTCCTGATGGACCCAGAGCATTTGGGGAACTAAAATACTCCCCGCTGGGACAGAACTGAGATTGGAGGACGAGGACTGAATAAAGGGTGTATACCATGGGCTACCCTTGGTATGTCACTTTTCACTTTTTTTTTCTTTATTCTTTAGACCTGTATGTGTTTGTTGTTGGCTGTATGGCACGTAGGATCCTAGCTCCCAGACAAGGGACTGAACCGGAATCCCCTGCGATAGAAGCATGGAGTCCTTACCGCTGGACGGCCAGGGACTTCCCTTTAGACCTGTATTTGGAAGATGATTTGGGCTCAGGCTCTCTGATGTCATTCTGGGAGGAGAAATTTTCTGAAGCTTCTTTACTGAATCTTCTGCTTACTCTGAGTGTTAGTCACTCAGTCATGTCTGACTCTTTGTGACCCCATGGACTTTAGCCTCTCAGCCTCCTCTGTCTGTGGGATTCTCCAGGCAAGAATACTGGAGTGGGTTGCCATTCCTTTCTCCAGGGGATCTTCCTGACCCAGGGGTTGAACCCAGGTCTCCAGCATTGCAGAAAGATTCTTTACTGCGTAAGCCACCAGGGAAGCCCTACTCTGAGCTGAACAAGTGTCCAGTTCAGATGAGTTATCCCAGTTACCCTGAGGATTCATGAACTTATTTTCCGACTGGATTCACATACAGGTGTTCCTATATATGATGAAGTATTCCATTGGCTTACAGAAAGAGTAATTGTCTTTCATGGCGACAACTGGAATTTGTTGAATTCTTACTACATGCTGGAATCTGGCACTTGGACAAAGAGAGGAACAAGTTGGATGTGGTCCAGGGGGCTTACCCTGGAGGAGTTCATACTCCTGGGCTGAACTCCTGGGTTCAGTTTAATTTTCTTTAAAATGGGACTTTCCTGATAGTCAGGTAGTTAAGACTTCGCCTTCCAGTGCAAGGGGTACAGGTTTGATCCCTGGTCTTGGAGCTAAGATCGCACATGCCTCGCAGCCAAAAAACCAAAACATAAAACAGAAGCAATACTGTAACAAATTCAATGAAGACTTTAAAAATGGTCCACATCAAAAAGGAAATCTTAAAAAAATGGACATAGCACCTACCTCTGGAGCTGTTTTGAGGACAAAGTGCTCAGAACCATGCCTAACACACTGTAAGTGCTAGCATAAAAAAAAGTCTATTCAGAACGACCCTATGACACAGAAATTCCACTCCTGGGTATATGTCAGAAAAAAGCACACTAATTCAAAAAGATACACCCCAGTGTTTATAACAGCCTAATTATTTGCAATTGCTGAAATATGGAAGCAGCCTAAGTGCCCGTCAACAAATGAATGTGAAGTTGGAGGTAGATGCCCACTCCTTCCAGGGTGAGCAGGGGGAGTTCATGCCCTGTGGACAGAAACTCCAAAATATCAACAGGACAATCCAGAGAGGAGGCTGAGCCCTGCCTAGATCAGAGAGAAGAGATCACATATTTGCCTAAGTCAAGAACTTCCTGACTAGAAAGCTTCTTGGAGGTCAAAGGGAAGTGATGCCAAACAACCCACAGGCCACTTTGCTGGACTCTATCTTGGCTGAGAGTTGCACGACACACGTGGAAGGATCCTGTGCTGTCCTTAGTTGCTCAGTTGTGTGCTCTTTGTGACCCCATGGACTGTTGCCGGCTCCTAGAGGATCCTGAGATATACCAAATACAGACTCTGAACCAGGCAAATCAAAATGACTGGAAACCTGGAAGAAATGCCCCATAAAAGCTATTTAAACTGCTGCAAGAGAGCGACTCTCTGAGGCTGGCCGTGTCTAACCACACGCACTGTACTCATTTTCCTCCTAATAAACACTTCGCTTGTTTCACTACTTTCCATCTTTGTGGGAATTCTTTTCTGCAAAGCTGAAGGGCCAGGGCCTTGTCACTGAGCATTGGTCTAGTAGCTAGTGGTCAGGACTAGATCCCAATCTAGTGGCTAGGATTTGGTGCTCTCACTGTCACGGCCCCACTTCAGTCTCTGGCCAGGAACGGAACCCCACTTCAAGCCCCTGCAGGCTGAGGCCACCTGAGATCATACTGATTAAGAAAATGAGGTCCATTGTAATAGATGTAAATGTCCACAATGGAGTATGACTCAGCCATAAAAAAGAACAAAAATTTGCCATTTAAAGCAATAAGGATGGACAAATACTGTATGATACCACTTATATGTTGGAATCTAAAAAATACAACAAACTAGTGAATATAACAAAAAAGAAGCAGACACAGATATACAGAACAAACTAGTGATTACCAGTGGTGGGAGGAGAGGGAGGGGCAAGATGGGGGAGGAGATTATACATAATAACATATAAGGATACATTATACAACACAGGGAATATAGCCAGTATTTTATAATAACTCTAAATGGTGCCTGTGCACTAAATAATTTCAATCATGTCGGACTCTTTATGACCCTATGGTCTGTAGCCCACCAGGCTCCTCTGTCCATGGGATTCTTCTGGAGTGGGTCGCCATGCCCTCCTCCAGGGGATCTTTCCGACCAGGGATCAAACCAGTGGCTCTTTATGTCTCCTGCACTGGCAGGCAGTTTCTTTACCACTGGTGCCACCTGGGAAGCCAAGTAAATGCAACATAACCTTTAAAAGTTGTGAATCACTATATTGTATACATCTATAGCTTATATAATATTGTACAGCAACTATATTTCAATAAAAAATTTCATCATTAATCAGTATTTTAAATCAGTATTCATAGTTGTTTATATTTACCTAAAGGAACTCTGGAAGGATACACAGGAAACCAATACAAGCAGTTGCCTCTGGGTACGTGTTGGGGGAAGGGGAAGTGGAATGTGGTTTCTGCCTTGAATCCATCTCAAGAAAGTAGAAGAGAGGGGGTTGTTCTTCACTTGGGCCAAGTTCACACAAGCTTGAAGGAATGGGGTCATAAAGGACTTAATCTGCATTTCTATCACCAGAAAGAGCAGCTCTGACTGGACCACAGAGGCCCTGAGCTCTTACAGAAGCAAAGGTAGGGCTAGTTTTTAATTATCACAGGAGTGGGGGAGACAGTTGCTGTTGAGGGCTCACCCCATCCTGCACCAGAGACAGCTCAGAGCCCTGGAGCCCTAAGTGGGGCCTGAGGACCATGTGACAAAGTGGCTGAACCTCTGGTAGGCTGTAGGAGCCAGGGCCCTTCTGGAGGAAAAGCCAGGTCTGACAAATGTTTTTGTGTAGATGCTGCAAACCCAAAATGGGTTGCCTGGAACCGCTGTCAGCATGAGGCCTGGCTGGGACTGCCACTCAGAGGGATCTGAGGAGGCTTCTTATTTAGTGTGTATGTATGTGTGTGTGTGTAAGAGACAAAGCAGGAGGCATAGGGCAGCTTGCACAGGAGAAAAGTGAATTACTGCCCTTCCTTTTCCCAGGACCCTTCTTTCACCCGATTCCCCTGCCAACTCCATGGAGCTCTGTTTATTCAGGAACCTGACCCCAGCAGGGAAGTCCTAGTATTTCTCTCTCCTTCTCCACCTATCTCTTCCTTCCCTCCCCCTCCCCCTCCAACTCCCACTCTCCTGCCAGGCCTGCCTACAAGATCTGCCAGTGTGTAGAGGGTGCTCAGGGTTTAGGGAGCCCCAGGGGATGGTGAGGACCAGGGTGGGCCTCGTTGGGATGTTCTGACCAGCTGGGCTGGGTGGTACTGGCACCTGTGAGGCTGTAGCAGCAGGGGGCGCGGTGCCACTGACCAGAACCAGGCAGACGAGGTGCAGTGGAGGAGGTTTCTTGCCCAATCTCTCTCCCCTTCCATCCTCCTCCCTGGCCGGTGGGCAACCAGAGGGTAAGAGCCATGAAGGTCAGCTCCCCAGGCAGAGAGGGGTGGAGGGTGGATCTGGAGGATCACATAGAGAGCCACCAGCCTGCTTCTCTGGCGGGGACAGCCTGGTCAGATGGTTCTACCAGTCACTGACATCCTCAGTTTCTTTCTCCCTTGCCCAACCATTTGTCTTCTATTTTCCTGCTTCCAAGGTAGCCAGAGAATGTCATACACTTGGACACGCATGTGGCAGTTGCCCTTGGCTGAGCCGCTGGTGTTGGGAGCTTGGCAGTTCTTTCGTTCATTGCCCTGAAGCCCCAGGCCTGCCTATTTATATTTCACTCAGGCTCCCTTCTCTCCTCTTTGACCCTCCCTTCTCCCCTTCCCTCTGGTCTTGGAGAAACTGGGTCTCTCCTCTCCAGGGCTGTTCCGCCACTCTCTGCATTGGGCACCTTCGGCTGGCCCTCAAGGATGCTGACGGGAGTCTTCTTCTCACACGGCGCCTCTGCGCCCTCAATCTGTCTTCTTGGTCCAGACTGCTCGGGCAAGCTGCCTCTTCCCTTTGTTTGCATCAACCACTTGCACATGTTCTCACCCAACCGTGTCCTGAAACTGTCATCCTGTAGGCCTCCTATGTGCCAAGCCCCAGCCTCTATTTACAACCTTGTTTTGGTAAGACACCTTCCTGTTAACCCTTCTTGCCTCCCCAAATTAAGCTTCCTCGACCTTGCCTTTCAGCCTCTTCTTGGCTTTTCTCTCTGCTGGAGGTTGGATCTCAGCTCCATTTCCATCACTTGGGTCCCACTGGAGCCTTCTTTCTGCTTCCAGCCAGCTCTCCCCAGCTAACTTGTCCATCCCCACTGCACCTCATGATTCTTTAGGGCCTGCAAAATCAAGTTATCCAGACTCAACTTTCTCCAAGTGTCCCCTTCCTCTCCTTGTCTTCCCTGCTAACAAACCTTCAGGGACTCCCCTTCTCCCAGATAAATGAATGCCAAATACTCTTCAAGTCTTTGGCACTCCAACCACAACTTATTTTTTGTTGTTTTCCCAAAGCCCTCGCTGCTTTTTCCCTTTGGAGATTTTAGGACCAGTCCTGACACCTGCCTCCTGGGGTGGGAAGTTAATCGTTCTCCCCATCACATATTCTCACAGCACTTTAGACAAATTCTAAGGAGCTGGGTTTGGATCCAGTGTTTTTATTAGCTAGCTCTGTGACCTGGGCCAAATAGCTTAACCTCTCTGGACCTCTGCAAGGTGATAAGTCTGAGGCCAGAAATAACCCTACAAATTAGTGTTCAATATTCAGCAGGGCACAAAGACAATGGGAAAAATAGTTTTTCAACAAACAGGAAATGTCCAGAATAGGCAAATTCATAGACAGAAAATAGATCAGCGGTTGTTAGGAGCAGGGGGGGGAAAGAGAGGAGGGGGTGAGTGGTAATGGGTACTGACTTTTGAGAATGTTCTATAGTTATAATGATCTCAAAACTTTGTGCATTTACTAGAAACCACTGAATTGTACACTTTAAGAATGAATTTTACGGTATATAAATTGTCTGAATTTTTAGAAATTAAGTACACAAAGAAAGAGAAAGGTCCATTTCACAGGGTAGTTGTGAGGGTCAATTGATGCCAAGTATGGGAGTGGCTGTGCTGCCTTTGATGCTTAAAAGGTGGCTGTGTATTCACCTTTCTTTCCCACTAGAGTGTCAGCTAGGCTTCCCAGGTGGCTCAGTGGTAAAGAATCTGTCTGCAATGCAGGCGACCTGGGTTTGACCCCTGGGTTGGGAAGATCCCCTAGAGAAGGAAATGGCAACCCATTCTAGTATTCTTGCCTGGAGAATTCCATGGATAGAGGAGCCTGATAGGTTACAGTCCATGGGGTCACAAAGAAGATACAACTTAGCTACAGTGACAAAGCTAGATGATGAAGCCAACATTACAAGTTCAGTCAGCCTGACTCCATTTTTCCCATACCGATTGTCACCATCAATGCATTAGGGATTGACAATCTCAGTGTACAAAAGGAAGGGGATGGCAAGCTAATATTAACAGACAGCAATTTCTGACATAAAAATTATCCACACTCCCCCAAAAAACACAGGAAAGAAATAAGACCAGCCAACTATGGGAGGAGAAGCCAATGTAATGGCTAGTCTTTACTGGAAAGAAATTCTGCATCATATTCTGAGTGCATCAGTGCAATAGCTCAGTGGGCCAACTGGTGTGGTACCAGCTTGTAATGGGTTCCACAGCTGGGGCATCGCTGGGCCTCGCCTTTGTGCAGCCAGAACCAGATGACAGTACAGTTGTCTTCTTCACCTGAAAGAAAAAAGGTAGCTGAAGGCCATGCAGCCTAGAAGGACTTTCTCCGTTAACCTACTGCCTCAGACACCTCTGAGATGCAAATAAACTTATGGTTGATACCTTAAGGTCAGTTCAAGCTGATCCCATTTTTCAGATGAAGGAAGTGAGGCCAAGTTTACCTGTGAGTAAACTGACCTCTGATCAGTTCCTATTAGGTTCTCACAGTTCCCTGCCTGTGTAGAATCCCAAAGCTGGGTCCATTTTGGCATGTACACCTAGTGCCTGATGTGGTGTCTGGCAAAGAAAAAGTATGGTATTTCTAGATGAATATTTCTGCATGCCACCTCTCCACTGAGGCAGTATTATTGATGTTCCAGGCCTCTTTACAGTAAAGGTGACCTACTTTGGCAAAGGGGCCTGAGGGTCAAAACCTTTACAACATTTATCCATATATCTTTACACATATACACTCACAGACAACCAATGTGAAGAAACTAGTAGACATCCTCCATACAAAACAGATATTAAACAAACGGGTGAGACTTTCTGGTGGTCTAGTGGTTAAGACTCCGTGCTCCCAATGCAGGGGGGCTGGGTTCCATCCCTGGTCAGGAAACTAGATCCTGTATGCGGTAACAAAGATCCTGAAGGTCACAACTAAGACCTGGCAGAGCCAAGTAAGTAAATAACCAGGAACTATGATCCCACATTCTGCACAGTCAAAAAATAAATAAGCAGACAAACAAAAGGGTGAGAAAATAGTAGAGAAGCACTTACAGATGCAGCCCACTATCCGCTTGTTGCTGATGGAGGGGACTAAATTAGGGTCTTCCTTGGTACCTGAGGTTGCCTTTGGGGCAAGTATATTGTATGGGTCCTGAAAAAAACAAAATAAAGGGGCCATTATGCCAAATGATCTCTACCCTCTAGGGACTACCAATACTGTTCCCAGAAGCCATGTTTCCTGGAGGGAAGGCTCCCCATAAAGGAGGCTGTTCTGATCCCGTCCAAGGAAATGAACTCTCCCAGAAGGCACGGAACATTCTTCTCACCTGTCCCTTTCGAGCAGCCAGCATGACCTCCCTTTCTAGCCCAGTCGCCTGCTCTTCATCAGTAGGAACACCACCTAAAAGAAAATAAAATGATGATGTCGGCTGAAATGATCAAGAGGGAAAACGCACATAAGTCAATTTTTGCTTACAGTTTTAGCGGGCCCACAGGCTCCCACAGTCTACCCATACCCACTGTCCTTTAAGAACCAGTCACGTTACTCAAAAGTGGAACACGGGTTGATCTTTTCTTCCTTCAACCACGGAAGCCGATTTTCCTGCCTTTTTTTTTTCCCTAAAAGCAGGTTAATCAGAGTCCTAGTGGGGTGCATCCAACTGGAGACGGGCGCAGGTCTGAAGGGCGGCTTGGCTCCTCCATGCCCCGGTTGCAAATCCTGCCCACCAAGGTCACCCAGCAACTCCGTTTAGGAATTTTTCGCAGCCGGGTCACTTTGCTGGTCAGCAGCAGCTGCGGTCCAGAATAACAAGGAGAGGTCCGCAGAGCCCCAGGCCTTTGTGGCTCAGAGGAGATGAAAGGCCTCCTCCACCCCGGCCTTTAATGACCTAACACCACTGCGGAGGGGCAACGACGCACGATGCCGGCGAGTACCTCCAGACGCCATAGAGCGCACCACGGAGACTCCATTTGGACCCCGGGCCCTCAGGGCCTGGGAGGCCAAAGCTCCAGCTCCACGGAGTAACCTTGACGCCATCACGCCCGCTACAAACACCAGCACTTCCGGGAGCAGGCTCCTGAAACTGAAAGGATTTCCGGGGGAGGGCTTGTTTTCCCTTCCGCTTCCTTCCGGCCCAGAGTCCGCTTTACTCACGTGACCTTTCCGGGGCGGGACATCAGGAAAGGCTGCGCCTGCGCAACTCTGCTCGTTGCCCACTCCGTGCCGCCGGTTAGGGGCGGGGCTAGTAACGGTTTCAATTGTAGGCTTCTGAACACCTGCCGTTTGCTCACGCTGAGGTTGGGTAGAACTTGTTTTGCGCCTGTGAAACTCAGTTTCGTCGTCCGAATGGGGCAACTCCACTGTAGTTCATATGATTTTTGGCTAACAATTGTGCTCGGGCGACGCGGAGTCTGCTGATGGAAGAAGTGAAGTCAGTGCCTGTCAGGATACTTGCCACACATCAAGTGGTCCCCATTTAGCAGTAGCATCCCAAAGGCCACAGTATTAATTGTGATGGGGGCAAATTTTGATGCTGGGTCTCCTGGCAGTGTGACAGCCACTGTGAACGTGGGGCTCAACCTATGAGGACTTGGACAGAATCTGCCTGCACACCTAGCATCATTTTCCTGTAGCTGTGGCTTTGAGGTGATGAGATCCAGGTCTGAGGCGAGGCTGAGGAAGGGGAAGAAGGTAGGGCCATGTTGTGGGCCCCTTCCAGAACCAACCCTGGAGGAGAGCACGACAACCCACTCCAGTATTTCTTGCCAGGAGAATCCCATGGACAGAGGAACCTGGTGGGTGGCAGTCCATAGGATCGCACAGTCGGACACGACTGAAGCGACTTAGCACACCCAGAACCAAAGTCCTTGGTGATGTAGGGTAAAGGGTTGGCTACCTCCGGAAGCTGTTGGCAAAGAAGATCAACAAGATTCCTCCACGGGAAGCAGAGTTGTTAATGGGTCCCAGAATGTACTAGGACAGGAGTTCTTTGTTGAAAACTGGAAACATCTTCCATAGCTTCCCCCACTCAACACTTGCCCACGAGCTCGAGTGTGCAAGCTTCTTAGGGTGGGCTTTGTAAACACTGCTCTCCATGGGCTCCTAGGCCCTAATTTCCATGGTCAGTATAGCCCTGTCACAGTCTGGCTACATGCAGTGTCTGTTTCCCTACCTGATTTAAAAAACAAAACAACCCTTTAGAGCAGAAATTATGTTCTATTAATCTTTGAATTTTCAATGTCTTGCAGAGGCCCAGCATGGACAGGATCGAGGAAACTTTAGTAAATTTATTTCTTGAAGAGAATCTACAGAATCAGTTTTGTAGGGTTTCCCCTGGCCCAAGGAGATAAACTTGAGGTAAATTGGGGAGGGTTGAAGTCCCAGGTGTTCCCACCTGCCCTGTTCAGGTTATATTTTCAAAAGGATCAGGTGGAGCACCCCTTCACATGAGCACAGTCTTCATGAGTGTCTCGCCATCAAGGAGAAAAAACATCTCTAAGACCAAAGATGTCTTGATTCTATTGAAAGGTGAGTTTTGCTTTGAATGACGTCCACCGTTCTTTCTCTCTTGTCCCCACTGCAACTCTACCAAATTAAATTGGAAAAAAAATCCCTTAAGTCCTAGGAATGTTCCCCAGGAATCTATAGTTGATTGGCAACTATGGTGAGATGTCTAATGCTGGGGTGGGGAGAAGCAGTGGTCTGGAAAACAACTGTTCTGAGTGAAACCCACCAGCCAACTCAGTCACTTTTTGTTTTGCCCATCATTTCCTAATCTGTAAAACTATCATTAGACTAGGTTAGTATTTCCTGAAGTATATTCCATGGATTCCTGGTTTCAAAAGATGCTCTCAGTTTAAAAGACTTGGTTCCCAGCTGGCTCAGTGGTAAAAAAAATATGCCTGCCAATGCAGGAGATGCAGGAGATTAGGGTTGATCCCTAGGTTGGGAAGATCTCCTGGAAGAAGAAATGGCAACCCACTCAGTATCCTTACCTGAAAAATTCTGTGGACAGAGGAACCTTGTGGCTATAGTCCATGGGGTCACACAGAGTCGGACACGACTTTGAGACTGAGCACACACTTTTGTGTGAAAGATAGGGAAGTTCTGCACTTGATAACTGCCCTTTTGGGGATGAACACACTAGTATGTCAAAGACTCTGGTTAGACCTGCAGCAGAGAATGCTATTTTCGTTTTCCCACCTTAACTGACCATTCTTTGCCAAGAAATACCTGCTAATTCAACTCTCAGCAGACCAGGGAGAAATTCCCTTCTGATGTGTTACAGTTCTTGATCATAAAATGGTTTATTCAAGCCTATAAAATGGAAATAGAGTTGAGGCTTGTTTGTCCCTCTCACAGTAGGCTTTCCTATTCATAGGACATTTTTTGCAGGTCCTTGTTCAACTCACAAAAGCACTGGGATTGTTCACTCTAAGCTGTTGAGCTCCAGTGTCAGGGCCAGGCTCTAGGGCATCCCCATCCACCCCCTGCTGCCTCCAGCTCTCATTACCCTCAATTTACACTCCTGCCCCTAGATCTCTCCCTGAGAAACAGCTTGGCTTGGGCAACAGTCCCCCACTCCTTCCTTCTCCATTGTCTTTGCCATAAGGATAAACTTTTATTGAGTATTATTTTTTGTCTTTATAATTCTTAGAGGTCAAAATAAACGCTCATTGTAATAAATCAAACAACATATATGTTTTAAGGAATAAATTGATTGTTAATAGTTTCATGTTTATCCTTTTTTTCCTTTTTCTATGCCAGGGTTTCTCAACTTTTGTGCTGTTGACATTTTGGACTGGAAAATTCTTTTCAGGGTGTTGAGGGGGGAGGTGCTTTCCTGTGTGTCTTGCAGGATGTTCAGCATCTACACCATTAGCACTCCCCAGTGGTGACAACCAAAAATGCCTTCATAGTTCATAGTGAAGTCGCTCAGTCGTGTCCAACTCTTTGCGACCCCATGAACTGTAACCTACCAGGCTCCTCCATCCATGGGACTTTGCAGGCAAGAGTACTGGAGTGGGTTGCCATTTCTAAAAATGCGTTCAGCCATTACCATATGTCCCTTGGAGGGCAACGTTGCCCCTGATTGAGAATCTCCACTCTGTGCTCCTATGGTCACACTCAAGGAAATGCATATATTGAGACATTTCTTAAAAATGTACAGACATGTAAATAAATATAAAATAGAAAAATCACTATATACAAATTATAAGTTGCTTTTTATCTTGTGGGCGTCACAGATCAATACATAGAGACCTAACTCATTTTATATAATTACTGCATAGTAGTCCCTACTATGAAAGTAATACCTATGAATTTACCTAATCATTTTCTGCCTGATGGATATTCAGATGGTTTATACATTTTTGCCTCTCAAGCAATGCTGCACTGCACATCTCTAGCACATACAAAGTTGCTTCGGTCATGTCCAACTCTTTTCAACCTTATGGACTGTAGCCCACAGGCTCCTCTGTCCATGGGGCCTCTCCAGGCAAGAATACAAGAGTGGGTTGCCATGCCTTCCTCCAGGGGATCTTCCCAGTCCAGAGATCAAACCAAAGTCCCTTACTCTCCTGCATTGGCAAGTAGATTCTTTACCACTGCCACCACCTGAGAAGCCCAATTATATAGCCATAAATTCTGGAGCCTTCATTTCTGAGGAATAGGGTCAGAATTCTGAGGAATTGTGTGCATCAAGCATAACCATAAGTTCTGTCAAAAATTTAAAAAATTACTGCAAAATATAATATAAAAAATAGTACAAACATTTCTGTGCAGGGTAACAAATCTATGTGCTTCCAACCAGGTCAAGAGCTTTGACAGTGTCTGTACAGCTTTTTTTTCTTTTTTAAAGAAAGCTTTGAAGAAAATATGACAAAATATTAACTTAAAAATCTACATGGTGATCAAAAAAAAAATTCTGCCAGACCGTGTTCCCAAGAGTTTGGAGCAGTTCCTGCTCCTGCCAGCTGAGTACATGAGTCCTAGTGCCCAATGCCACACGTGAGGTTTGCCCATGCTGTGCCCTGCCGTGCTGTCACTTCAGTCGTGTCAGACTCTTTTCAGTGGTAGCCTGCCAGGCTCCAGGCAAGAACACTGGAGTGGTTTGCCATGCCCTCCTCCATGTGTGAGGGGCACCCGCCTTTTGCCAAATCTTTCCACTGTTGGATGAAAACTGAGATTCTGCTGGAGTGTTTCAGTTCCCTGACCTCTAAGAGAGCTGGACTTATTTTCATAAGTTTAGTGAGTATTTGCATTTCCTCCACATCTTTGTCAAACTAGTTATTTGTTGCCTTTTTGATGATAGCCATTCTGACACGTGTGAGGTGATATCTCATTGTGGTTTTGATTTGCATTTCCCTGATGATTAGTGATGCTGAGCATCTTTTCATTCATCTGTTGGCCATTTATATGTCTTTGGGAAAATGTCTGTTAAGGTCCTCTGCCCACTTTTTAATTGAGTGGTTTCTTTTTTTTTTTTTTTAGTGTTGAGTTGTATGATTTCTTCAAGTACCTTGGGTATTAACCCTTTATTGGATTTATCTTTTGCAAATATCTCCTCCCATTCAGTGGGCTGCTTTTTATTGTGTTGATACAAACCTGTTCCATTGATCTATATGTCTGTTTTTGTGCCAGTACAATACTGTTTTGATTACTGTATCTTTGAAGTATAGATTAAAATCAGGGATCATGATACCTCTGTCTTTGTTCTTTTCATGATTGTTTTGGCTATCAGGGTCTTTTGTGCTTCCATAAAAATTCTGGAATTATTTGTTCTCTGAAAAATGTCTCTGGTAGTTTGATAGGGATTGCATCAAAAGGTAAGTCTGTAGATTTAAGTACCCCTTCTTTTTCTCTGTCTTTTAAAATTTTTAACCAGTTTTCCCCTAAGAAGATTCTCCATATATTTCCAGACTGCAGTAGCTGAATACTGGTCCCCCAAGGATGTCCAGTACTTTGCCCATGTGATGCAAAGAGCCGATGCATTGGAAAAGACCCTGATGCTGGGAAAGATTGAAGGCAGAAGGAGAAGGGGACGACAGAGGGTGAGATGGTTAGATGGCATCACCAACTCAATGGACATGAATTTGAGCAAACTCTGGGAGATGGTGAAGAACAAGGGAAGCCTGGTGTGCTGCAGACCATGGGGCTGCAAAGAGTCAGACAGGACTTAGCAACTGAACAACAACAACAAAAACAACAAAGGATGTCCATGTCCTAATTCCAGAATCTGTGAATATGTTAAGTTCAACAGTAAAAGGTTATTAAGGTTGCAGATGCTTAATTCCAATTAAGGTTGCTAATCAACTGACCCGAAAATGGAGTATCTAGGTGGGCTCAGTAATCACAAAGGAGGCAGAAGAGGGTCAGAAGGAGATGTGACTATGGAGGAATGTCAAGAGAGATGCAATGTTACTGGTTTAAAGATGGAGGAAGGGGATCACAGGTCAAGGAATGCAATTAACCTCTAGAAGCAGGGAAAAGCGAGGAAAAGATTCTCCCCCAGTCTCCAGAAAGAAACACAAACCTGGAGGTCATAGTGATTTCAGCCCATGAGACCCAGGTCAGACTTCTATAGAACTGTAATGCTTTCGTAGCATCAGTAGATCAGTTAACTCCTGTATCTGGGGTTAGCAGGTCTCAAATTTAGCTGCACATTAATTAGAATCACCTGGAGCTCTTTCTGTTCCTAATACCCAGATCATATCCAGACCATCCAAGCAGAATTTCTGGGGGTGAGATCCAGGCATTATTACTTTAAAGTTCCCCAGGTATTTTCAACATGCAGCCAAGGCAGAGAACCTCCACCTCAGGCTAACCACAAACGCATGGAGAAGCTCTTTTTCTTCCCTCTTGGTAACTGGGACCCTGGGGTCAGAGAGGAAGTGTAAAACTATGGCCCCCACCCCCCACCCCAACTAAGAACACCAAACCTATGTTTTTGGATAGAAATGGGCTCCATTTGAACCCTTGGCTGTATAGTAGCTTAGAAATTGGATCCCATCTCTCCTCACTAGACAAGAATGCAGATAGCTCCCTCGCTTCATATTTATTATTCAGTTTTGGCTGCCTGGGTCATCATGGCTGCGCACAGGCTTTCTCTAGTTGCAGTGAGAGGGCTTCTCATTACAGTGTCCTCTCTTGTGGAGCATGGGCTCTAGGCACATGGGCTTCAATAGTTGCAGCATACGGGCTCAGTAGTCGCAGCACTCTGGCTTAGTTTCTCCGTGCCACGTGGAATCTTTCTGGACCAAGAATCGAACCCATGTCTTCCAGTCCACATTGGAAGGCAGATTGTTAACCACTGGACCTCCAGGGAAGTCCACAGGCAGCTCTCTAATGGTATTTATTAAACAATCTGCAAAGACACAGCAAATATCTTTTTTTTTTTTTCTGGAACCATTTGAGCAAGTTACTGATCAGATGCCCCATCACAGGAGAGTGGGTGTTTCCTACAGACATTCTCTTGTGTAACTCCAGTATGACTATCAAAATCAGGATATTACAACTTGTACTTTTTTACCATTTAATCCTCAGACCCAATTCAAGTTGTGCTAAATGTTCCAAGAATGTCTTTTATAGCAAAGAATCCAGTTCGTGGTGCCCTTAGTTGTCATGTCCCTTTAACCTCCTCCACACTGGAACACTTCTTCAGCCTTTCCTTGATTCTTATGACCTTGACACTTTTAAGGGCTTCCCTTGTGGTTCAGCTGGTAAAGAATTTGCCTGCAATGCGGGAGAGCTGGATTCAATCCCTGGGAAGATCCCCTGGAGAAGGGGAAAGCTACTCACTCCAGTATTCTTGCCTGGAGAATTTCATGGCCTATATAGGAGATACCCCACGTCCAAGGTCAGGAGTGGCGGTAGTGAGGAGATACCCCACGTCTAATGTAAGAGAAACCCCACTAAGATGGTAGGCTCTGAGAGAGGGCATCAGAGGGTAGACAGACTGAAACCACAATCACAGAAAACTAGCCAGTCTGATCACATGGACCACAGCCTTGTCTAACTCAATGAAATTAAGCCATGCCATATAGGGTCACTCAAGAAGGTCAGGTCATGGTGGAGAGTTCTGACAAAATGTGGTCCCTGGAGACAGGAATGGCAAACCACTTCAGTATTCTTGCCTTGAGAACCCCATGAACAGTATGAAAAGCCAAAAAGATAGGACACTGAAAGATGAACTCCCCAGGTGGGTAGGTGCCCAATATGCTACTGGAGATCAGTGGAGAAATAACTCCAGAAAGAATGAAAGGACGGAGCCAAAGCAAAAACAACACCCAGTTGTGGAAGTGACTGGTAATAGAAGCAAGGTCCGATGCTGTAAAGAGCAATACTGGATAGGGACCTGGAATGTTATGCCCGTGAATCAAGGCAAATTGGAAGTGGTCAAACAGGAGATGGCAAGAAAGAATGTCGACATTCTAGGAATCAGCAAACTGAAATGAACTGGAATGTGTGAATTTAACTCAGATGACCATTATATATACTACTGTGGGCAAGAATCCCTTAGAAGAAATGGAGTAGCCATCATAGTCAAGAGTCTGAAATGCATTACTTGGATGCAATCTCAAAAATGACAGAATGATCTCTGTTTCCAAGGCAAACCATTCAATACGGTTTGTAATCCAAGTCTATGCCCTGACCAATAATGCTGAAGAAGCTGAAGCTGAATGGTTCTGTGAAGACCTACAAGACCTTTTAGAACTAACACCAAAAACAAGATGTCCTTTCCATTATAGGTGACTGGAAGTCAACAGACACTCGGAGTAACAAGCAAATTTGGCCTTGGAATACAGAATGAAGCAAGGCAAAGGCTAATAGAATTTTGCCAAGAGAAGACACAGATCATAGCAAACACTCTCTTCCAACAACACAAGAGAAGACTCTACACATGGACATCACCAGATGGCCAACACCGAAATCAGACTGATTATATTCTTTGCAGCCAAAGATGGAAAAGCTCTATACAGTCAACAAAAACAAGACTGGGAGCTGACTGTGGC
>SJYC01052260.1:0-134108 GCA_006408675.1 Madoqua kirkii
AAATAAAATTATTACGTAAAATAGGCAACTTTAAACTCACTTTGCCAACAAAGGTCTGTATAGTCAAAGCTGTGATTTTTCCAGTAGTCATGTACAGATGTGACAGCTGGACCATAAAGACTGAAAAATTGATGCTTTCAAAGTACAATGCTGGAGAAGACTCTTAAGAGTCCCTTGGACAGCAAGGAGATCAAACCAGTCAATCCTAAAGGACATCAACCCTGAATATTCATTGCTGAAGCTGAAGCTCCAATACTTTGTGGCCACTTCACATGAAGAGCATACTCATTGGAAAAGACTCTGATGCTAGGAACAGTTGAGGGCAGGTGGAGAAGAGGGCAACAGAGGATGAGATGATTGGATGATATCGTTGACTCAGTGGATATAAGTTTGAGCAAACTCTGGGAGATAGTGAGGAACAGGGAAGCCTGGTGTGCTGCAGTCCATGTGGTTGCAGAGTTGCACATAGCTAAGCAACTGAACAACACCAGAAAACTCTAAGGCTTGATTCTATATTTTAAAGTCATTGGTATGGAGAGAAAGCAGAAGTCTTAAGTAAATTATGTACTTTGTTCATATACCTTTAACTTCTCTAATTGTTAACCCTGTGGTTCCATTCCCCTGACGTCTAGAAGAGGAACTATTTATTCTTTTCTTGCACCTCCTTTCTTAAATGTAGAAATCCCTGGACTCATTGGCTCTGTGGGTTTGAATAATGCCGTTCCATCTCTGCAACATTATTGGCCTCTTGACAAAAAAAAAAAAAAAAGCCTGCAGGGGAGCAAAGCCAGAGGAGCTCCTCTCCTATGATTCTCCTCCCCTGCTTCCTACCTTTTATTAGTTTGTAAGGTATTTGGTACCTCTGCCCACAATGCAGAAAACCTGAATTCGATCCCTGGGTCTGGAAGATCCTCTGGAGGAGGAAATGGCAACCCACTCCAGTATTCTTGCCTGGAGAATTCCATGGACAGAGGAGCCTTGGCGAGCTACAGTCAGTGGGATCACAAAGAGTCGGACAAGACTGAACGACTAATACACATGTGTCTAGGATGGAGACAGGTCTTACAGCTCTAAAGATAGATAAAATGTGTTTTGCACCCCTGAGCTGCTCACAGTCTGCGAGGAAGAACAACATAGGAAATAGTAAATTATGCTATACCATAGAATGTACTGTGGTTTTTTTAACTTAAATTTTTTTAATTAGAAAAACTTTATTGTTAACATTGTTCTTTTTCATTGTTGCTTTTAACTTTTTATTGAAATACAGCTGATTTACAATGTCGTGTTAGTTTCAAGTGCACAGCAAAGTTTTTCAGTTATACATATATATGTATATGTGTGTGTATACATATACATATATATATATATACACACATATATTCTTTTTTAGATTCTTTTCCATTTTGAGTTATTGCAAGATATTGAGTATGGTTCTCTATACTATATAGTAGGTCCTTGCTGGTTATCTACTTTATATATCATAGTGTATATATTTTAATCCCAAACTCCTAATTTTAGAGTACTTTTAATGCATGTAAAGAATTACCATAGCACTTGGCACTATGGTGCTATTCAAAATATTTAACAACCAATATAGCTCTGGCATTGATCAATCAGAATTCACGGAGCTCCATCTTCAGAATGGAGTCAGCTAGTGCTGATGCTCTGGCGTGTACAGGCTGAATACTGTGATGCCTGGCACACACAAACTAGGATTGTGTGGTGCACTGACTGATCAAATCCAGTCTTTATCCCCTTTCCGTAGCAGAAAGTGCTGTGTTTGCATTATGAATGAAGTATACCAGAATAGGAGAGAGTGCTGGTGACGTCCTGAAAGACCAACGAGTAGGACTTTCACCAAGGCGTGATAATGATTGAGCTGGGTATTAAAAAGGGCCTTGAAGCATGCCCAGTGGCAAAGGTGGTAGCAGGAGATAGTATTTCACCTTCAAGGCTTGAGAAAAGAGAAAGATAGCAAAAGATATCAAAAGTCTGTGCTACAGTGACTTTTGTTTTCAATGAAAAAAGGAAGTACTTTGTTTTTCCCTTAAGAGAGAGTTATAAAATGCAAGAGAAAGGAAAAGCGAGGGCAGTCAAGATTGCCTCCTCCTAATACTTAGTGCCCGTAGATGCTCCTGGATTAGGTGTTCCTTGAAACTGAAGTACGGTAGCGGAGCTTAGTCACTGAGTACTTTTGGCCAGCCCCTACAAATGAATCTCCAAAAGGAAAGAAAAAAGTACTTCCTCAGAGCAGCTCCCTTGAAAAGATTCTATTTCTTGAAAACAAAACATTTAAAACACTTAAACAGAACACTCTACAGAGATTTTGGAACAGTGATTTCATCTCAGCATTAACTGTTAATTTCTGATGCAAATGAAGACAGAGGTAAAGACAATTCAGGTATTTTAAATCTGTTTTCAGAATGTGGTTTATATGATTTGGTTTGCCAAGTTTGCCATGATACTTTTCTTGGCTCAATAATAAAATTATTTCTCATTCCCTATAAATGGGGCTAATAACTGTCTCATGTTGTTGTGAGGATTCTATATGTATATAGATATACATACATATATATATATAATGCTTAACAGATAATAGACATTTAGTAAGTTCTGGCTGTTGTTTTTATATTGTTCTTACAGTGTTTGTATATTTAACTAATTTATTAAGCTGTCTTTAGTTTGTGACAGAGTTAAGTGTAGATTTTCTTATAAGAATGTACCATTTAATTTTCAAATATTCCATATATTTGAATAAAAAGAATAAGCGATCTACTCTTCTGTCAGTGCAAGACTAGTCAGTGTTTGGTCCTTACCCTTCCATTCCTTTTCTTTGCACATGTCCTCTTTTTCTTCCTTTCTCCTTCCTCTTCATTTCCCTGTTTTTTGGTCACAACCCAGCGCTAGTGATAAAGACTCTGCCTGCTAATACAGGAGATGAGGGCTCAATACCTGGGTTGGGAATCTGGGTTGAGAAGGAATGACAGCCTACTCCAATATTCTTGCCTGGAGAATCCCACGGATAGAGGAGCCTGGCAGGCCGTGGGCGAGCTATGGTCCATAGGGTCGCAAAGAGTCGAACAGTACTGAAGCGACTTAGCATACACACACACACAAACTGTTTTAGTGAGCCAGTTTCTACCCCTCCACTCTCATGGAATTTTCTTCTTCTCCTCTTCCTTCATTTTATTTTTTCCATTTTTCATAGTTCCCATAATTGTATTTTAGGTTGTCTTTCTCCTTAATCTCTGTTTCCTTAGAGAACGTCTAGATGGCCCAGCAACCTCAGGACAGCCACTCCTCATGGTTTGCTCTTTTATTTCCGAGCCCAAAACGACCATGATCATGACTAAGCTATCTGAGAGATACCTGAATCCAAAGTAATAATAATATAAAATTAGTGACATTAATGTCTAAAAGCCTTTATGGTGCCCAGAATTCCTTAATAGAATCTCTTCTAAATTTTCCATTTCTCTACTCATTTTCTTCTAATTAAACCTTCTTTCCCTCAAATGACAGCATGAAGAAAAATTAAAAGCTCCAACTTAATTTTTGTTTAATTGCCACATTTCAAAAGAATTCACTTCTATTATTTTCTCAATGCAAATTTGCAGTATTTCTGCCACTTTATGAATTTTAAAAAGCTTTAGTGGATTGGCCTGAGTCTAACCTCCTTTATAATGTTCTTTCTAAAGGAAGATGCATTCCCCAAACTCCTTACAAACAAGCCAAGTTTACCACTTTGTTGGTAATTTGGGCCTTCCCTGAACTAAATATTCCAACTTGTAGAGGATTGCAGTTCTCTCAGGTATTGTAGAGAACCAAATCAGCCTGTAAGTGTATTACTTGGTTCATCCTCCTTGGAAAGAAACTCGTCTCACTAGAATTGCCATGACAACTCTGTTTTCATGCGGTAAAATAGACATACTGACCTGAGGTCAAGGTTACTGGAGCAAAGGTACATGATGGTGACAGAAACCGTCGTTCATGATCTTAGAGTACTGGCTCCATTTCTCTCCTAGCTGCTTTTCTAATTTTTGCCCCTAATAAGCATTTATTAAGCACCTATTGTATGGAGAGGTTATATAAGCCCATGAAATATCTACCATAAAGAGTAAAGAAACAATGTAAAACCCTTTCACAGACATAGAATGAAGTCCCAATACCTTACTATCACCTTCATAATCAGCCCTCTGCCAGCACGTTTGACCTTCTCCCATCTACCCCTGTGCCCTCACTTTGTCCTCACTTGTTGACCTCTTTCTCTGCTTCAGGCCTGCCAGGCTTCTTACCTGCTCTTTGAGCTTTTGCACTTACTCTTGCCTCTGTCAAAGGGACTTTCCCCCCAGAGGTTTACTTGCTTGGCTCCACGTTACCATTTGAGTGTCAGTTTAAATTTATTTCCTCAGAAAGCCTTTCCTTGATTGCACTGAAGTTGCCCCCCCACGTAAATAGTTATGCTCTTTAACATTATATTTTCTTTCTTAGTGCTTTCTGTTCTCTTCAATTACTCTATTATCATTATTGTGTTGTTTTTCTCTTATTAGAATATAAACAGTGTAAGAGAAACAACAGTATTTGTCATGTTCCCTGCCATGTGTGTTAATATTTGTTGAATGAGTGAATGAAGAGGAGGGTGATTGAGTTTCATGGGGGTCAAGAAAGGCTCCATGGATTGGCACTTAATTGTTTCGGAAAAGATGATAAGTATGACTGGGCAGAAATAGTGGCCAGAAAGCATTTTATGTGTGAGGAACGATCCATACGAGTAAGTGCTGTGTGGAGGTCAAAAACCATTTTTTCAGTAAGAGCATTTCTGAGTGTCCAGATCAACTGTGGTGAAGGGACCTCTTAGAGAGTGAGTGTGAAGGAAGCTAGATCAATGAAATTCAGAAATAAGCAAGTAGTTCAAATTTGACCTGAGAAACACAGGGACTCATTCCAGATTCAAGAAAATAAACAGCAGACCTACAGAAGAAAAAGCAAAAAGCCTTACATGCTTAAGCAAATCTCTGTTTGAAGACACATGTCTAAAGTTGTACAGCCTCGGAGGAGAGAGGAGGTGGGACGAGTGAGACTAGTGACCTGGAAAGTTTACAAAGAACCTTTAATTGCTCTTTCCTCCAGGATAAGCTGAGTTTTAAAGTTCATTAAAAGCATGATTTTTCAAACATTTGACAGTGGATACCCACAAAATGAATTTATTTTTTAGCTTGGTTTGAATGTTGATTCTCTTTCCTATAAAAGGAATAATTAAAAAGTACAGAAATAGTAGAACTCAATGACAGTAATAAATAACATTTAAAATTGTGCCTGAGACACAAGATTCTTTACTTTTCACAGTAACCCGGTGAGCTTTATTATTATGCTCATTTCACAAATGAGCAAAACTGAGGCTTGTGTACATGCCTACTCAGTTGCTTCAGTCATGTTTGACTCTGTAACGTCATGGACTGTAGCTCTCCAGGCTCCAGCGTCCATGGGATTCTCCAGGCAAGAACACTGGAGTGGGTTGCCATGCCCTCCTCCAAGGGATCTTCCCGATCCAGGAATTGAACCTGCATCCCCCACGACTCTTGCATTGCAGGTGGATTCTTTACCTACTGAGCCAGCTGGGAAGCCCAAAACAGATTCAGAGAAATTTTAAACAACTTGCCCTAAGGTCAGTATACTAAATGGATATTGAATTTCAAATCCTAGAGCCCGTCAGTTCCAAATCAAGGACTCTTAACCTCCTCATTTTTCTGGCTCATTTACACTTTAAGCTAATTCTTTAAAAAGTTTTGATTTCATATTATGTATGTATCTCCATGCTTTTATTTGGAGTGCTGACTTTCCTACTAAAAATAAATTACTTCTTTTTAGCCTGCAGATACATACTGCTTGCCTACTACAGTCACGGTATTAAATAACATATTAACATTCATTGAAAAACCACCTAGCCAGTTATATATTGTATTACTTTAGAGAAAATTAAGTTCATTGAATTCGTGTTTTCCTCCTCAAAAATTCTCTTTGTATGTATAATAGTATATCTAGTATAAACATAAGAATTGAAAGCATAATTTATATAGTTTGGGAACAGAGTTTTTTATGTTGATATCTAAAAGGTGAAAATAAGTTACTAGAGTGAGGAACTGCCTCATATCTTTTACTCATTTTCACCAATTGTTTATATTTTGCCCCAGTTGCCTTACTATTCTGTATATTTCTATTTGTGTATTATGATTATCTTTTAACACAGCTATCTGAGAATAAGGTGGGGACATGGATGTTACCCTAAATGCTTCCGAAGGCATTTCCTGAGAACATGGGCCTTCTCTTTCATAGCCACAGTGCAGTTATCAAGTCAGGAAGTGTATCACTGACACAGCACTATTATCTAATCCCCAGCCTGTATTCTAATTTTGTCAGTTGTTTCCCATTATATCCTTTTTAGCTATTTTTTACCCTGGTCCAGGATCCAGTCCAGGATCACATGTTGCCTTAGTTGCCGTGTCTCCTTATTTTCCTTTAGTTTGGAATGGTTTCTCAGTCTGTCTTTATCTTCCTTGACCTTGACAGCTTTGGAGAGTAGAGGCCAGATATTTTGTTCCTCAATTTGGGTCCCTTTGGCATTTCCTCATGATTGGATTCAGATTATGACGTTTGACTACAGACAGATAAGTGTCCTGAGTACATCATTCTGAGATGCACGTGATGTCAGTTTGTCTCCAGATTGGTGATGTTAGCTTTGATCACTTGGTTAAGGCAATGTCTACAAGATTTCTTTACTGTAATGTTACAAATTTTCTTTCTATGACTAGTAAGAAATTTATAGAGACCAGTGTTAAAATTATGTAAGTGTCCTCATCAGACTTTAACCCATTAGTTTTAACATCCATTGATGACTGATGATTTTTCTAGCTTCGTATTACCTTTTACATTTATTAGTTGGCCTTCTGAAAAGACAAGTTTTTCTTATTTATTTATTTATCCATTTATCTATCAGTATAGGACTTAGCAATTCTGTTTTATTCGGTGGAATATGCACCACTATTATTATCTTGTTGCATAAGGAAAGATAAATTCATCTCATTGTATTTGCTTTAAAATACAGGTTTTTTTGGAGTTCTGTATTAGATTTCTATAGCTACTGTAACAAATTGCCCCAACTTTAGGAGCTTAAAACAACATGAATATATTGTATTATAGTTATGTAGGTCTCAAGTCCAGCTAAAATCAAGGTGTTAGCAGGCTGTATTCCTTTTTGAAGGCTCTAGTGGAGAACTCTGGAGAAGGCACTGGCACCCCACTCTAGTACTTTTGCCTGGAAAATCCCATGGGCGGAGGAGCCTGGTATGCTGTAGTCCATGAGGTCACAAAGAGTTGGACGCAACTGAGCGACTTCACTCTCATTTTTCACTTTCATGCATTGGAAAAGGAAATTGCAACCCACTCCAGTGTTCTTACCTGGAGAATCCCAGGGACAGGGGAGCCTGATAGGCTGCTGTCTATGGGGTCGCACAGAGTTGTACACGACTGAAGTGACTTAGCAGCAGCAGCAGCAGTAGAGAACCTATTCCCTGGCTCCCTTGGATTGTTGGTGGAATCCAGTGCCTTGCAGTCATAGAACTGACATCCTTGTCCTTGCTGGAGGTCAGCCAAGGGCCTCTCCCAGTTTTTCAGGGCTGCCTGCATCCACTGGTTCCTGGCTTTCTTCCTCCGTCTTCAAAACCAGCAGATCTAGTGTCTCTCACACTTCACATCTTTTCTGTCTCTTCATCTGTTGCCACATATTTCTTACCTACTCTTTTGTTACCTCTTCCACTTTTAAGGACTCCTGTGATCAGACTGGGCCCACTCAGGCAATCCAGGATAGTTGTATTGATGTCTTTAACCTTTAGTGCATTGCAGGGTCTCTTTTGCCATGTAAGGTAACGTGTTGGCAGGTTCTGGCAGTTAAGGCTTGAACATCTTTGTGGAGCCATTATTCTGCCCACCACAAATGCTTATTCTTGTTCAAGGCTTATGCCGGAGACTTCTGTTTAAACAGACAAAACATCAGGCAGAGGCTTGCAAGCAAATGAACTGTTCAGTGAGAGACTGAACAAAGTCTGAACTTTCAGTTAAAAGTATAGGCTTGTGGGCTACTCTGGTGGCTCAGCAGTAAAGAATCCCCCTGCAATGCAAGAGATGCAGGATCCCTGGAGGAGGGCACAGTAGCTCACTCCAGTGTTCTTACTTGCGAAATCCCATGGACAGAGGAGCCTGGCGGGCTACAGTCCATAGTGTCGTGCAGAGTCAGACATGTCTGAAGTGACTGAGCATGCACACATGCACGGTGGACTTGTAGTAGTAATAGTCAAAAGTGAGAGCTGAGAAGAATATGTAGTAGCAACAGGGCCCAACCACAGTCTTGGAGGTTGAACAGACCACTTAGGAGCCAAGCAAGCACGTGAGGCTTCTTGTCCAAGTGACCCTGTTGCAAAAGAAAGCCATGATGCTGCTGGCTGCAGGGACTTCAAGTGCACCCAGGCTGGTGAGCAGAATCAGTTGGATAGTTGCCAGGGTTTCTGTTTCCTGGATTTAGGACCTGCCCTCTTTACAGCATATAGACCATCTGTTTATGAATCATGTGCTTTCCTCAACTAGTCACTATTTCATAATTTGGTGCCAGGAAAGTTTGGGCATTCAGAGTGTATCTTCCAGGTATTATAGGACTTCTTATAAAGCTTTCCTTAATGACATACTCCCAGCTTTTTGAATCCAAATATCTACCTGTCAGTCCGTACCACTGCATCAGCCCAGAGTAGAATGATGGAACCAAAAGAGATCTGAGAATGAGTTGCCCTCATCCTTGTGCATATAAGGAAACTGGACAGTATAAGAATTAAGTGATTGCTAAGGCCTACCAGATGATCTGTGGTAGGAGGCAGGGTGTCAGGTGGTGGTGAAATTGTGTGGCTTCAGGAATTAAATGGCCCAGCTCAATCCAGTGTCCGTGATTTACTGGATGAGTTAATTGAATCGGTTATTTGACCTGCCAAGCCTTACTGTTTATCTGTAAAATACATCAACCTTATAGGGCTTTTGTAAGGAGTAAATAAACATAATAAATGAGAATTCTCAATACAATGCCTGGCTCACAGAAAGTGTTCAATATGTGTTAGGCATTATGACTGCTCTTCTAAATAGTGGTAGGAATCAGATCAATAATATGGAGTCCCAGAGTCCTTGGGAATTTTAGGTTCCCAACCCCAGAACCAAACAATGAACTACTCTGCACACCCCTCAGGGGCTCCATCCATTCAGTCCCTGCCTTTTTCCTTTTCACCCTCACCTGTCCAAGTTCAGTACCTTCTCTTCTTTGCATTCACTTCTTTTTATATCTTGGTCCCTGTTACACTCACAGGTAATAAATGACAATGTAACTTTCCAATAGCACCAAAGAACCAAGGATACAGGGTGAAAGGTCAGAGCTGTGTCCTACTGCAGCTCCGCCTTGGTGTCAGGTTGTTTTGCAGCAGCATCTCCTCAGCCCCAGGGAGAAATTGGAATAGAAACCCCTCTCCACTTGGGATTTCCGTCAGGTGATCTGGAACTTCTAACCTCTCACCACCTCTACCCTGCTCCTGCACCCACTTCCTCCATTTATTTCTTTTTCCCTGTCTATCTGTCTCCACACAGACACACGGAGGTCCAAGGCCAGTCTCTCAGACACCCAGGCAGACCTTGTTTTCGCTGATTGTCTCCCCTTCTGCCTCTGTTTCTCTTCCTTCCCTTCTGGCGGATGTGCTCTAGCCATCTTCTTCCCTGAACTGGGAGCTCATCTGACCTGGGCGGGACCACCTACTTCCTTAGGGCAGTCAATGAGCCTCAAGTCTCCACCTCAGTGAGAGGAGAGGAAGTACGGATTTACTGGGAAGTGCAAAACAGTTCAGTTTCGTGTTTTCACAGTGTTGTCCCTGCTAGTTCATTTGGGGTTTTTGTAGTTATTATTGTTTTGTAGTTATTGTTGTTGCTTTAGTCTTACAGACTGGTCTGCAGCTTGCTTTTTTTTCCTTTAACAACACATCCTGGCCAGTGTTCTCACTCAGGACCTTCTCATGCCGGCGTAGTACTGTGTCGGAAGAGTTCACTCTAATGTATTCAGCTCTGCAATTGACAGATACTTCAGTTGTTTGAAATTTGTTGTTTATGTCTGTGACTCGGTCCTACCAATATGAACCCGTCATTTCTTCTCTAGGAGTTGGCTTCAGTTCTCCCCCGCCCCGGCCCCCTCCCCACTCCCTGCTTCTGAGGAGGCCCCAGTCTCTCCGAACATGCCCACTGCGTGTGTTGAGTCTGAAGGACAGCTGGTGTGTTTGCTGCTCAGGCAGCGAGCATGGCTGCAGCTTAATAGTTTGAGGATGTGATGTGAGTGAGCACAAGGGCTCCCCCGGTTCTGAATGACCTTGACCCCATTCAGTGAGAAAATACTCAGAAGAGACAGTTGTGCCGAATTTGTCATCACCAATACTGAGAAGCAGTCTTGGTCTGACTGGGAAAGAGAGGTGCTGCTGGGAACGCAGCCCCCTTGCAAAGGGCTGGAAGCTCTGTGATGGACCACTGAGCCCTGTGTACTCAGAACTTGCTAGATGGCCCCGAAGCTTTGAATCTCTCCCTGCCTTTCTCTTTGAAGACTATAAATATCCACATAGATTTCTATGGGATATTATTTTTGGAGAGTACTTAGGACTCCTGAGAATTAAATCATGTCCTAAACTGAATTCTTACATTGAGCGGTCCATTTGGCATCTTCTGTGTGACTCTCGGTGACACTGATACCACTCATGCAATATTGACACATTCACTACTGCAGGGTCAGGATTCAATAGCTATGGTTCAGCCACACAGCTTGTTAAGTAAGTCATTTTGACAGTCCCCTGTATGCTCTTAATATTGCTGTTAGTAAATTTTGAGTGTTTTATTTTAAAGATTTAAGAGAACAGTAGTAGTAAAAATTATGAAGCAACGAAGAAAGTGAGTTGCAAAGAAGTTAATAATAGGCCAACTTCAATTATATTTGACCAGTTAAATTGGCATCATCCTTGTCTACTTTTTCCAGAACTGGTTTCCTTCCTGACACAACCTTTCTGCTTCTGTTGCAACTTGTGCCACTGGGTTAAAGAAAGCAAACACATCTCCTTCTGGGGTTATCATGTTCCCCCCAGACAGATTTCCCCAAGCTGCCTGGACCAGTGGGCTCTCCGAGGCTCCCTGCTGCTTCTCCTCAGGCCTACCCGGCAGCCTTTGTCTGGGAGCGTGTAGACCTGTGTTTATTGTCGTGGCTGATTTGAATCATCTATTGCAGAGAATTGGATAAAAATAGTATTTAAACTGATGGAGGTATTTTTAAAGCAAAAGATGCAGGTAAATAAATATACTCAGAAACAGGCTCTAGTTTTACACAGATGGGTGTTAACAGAACTAACTCCTACTTCCTTCATTAGTAAGTAAACAGTTTATTTAGTAAGTAAAATGTGTTTTTAAATGACAGGAATCTACTCAATACTTGTTTTTGTTAAAGTTCTGACTAGGCCGATAGCCTCCTATAGGTCTCTCACCTCTTCAAGTTCCCAAGAAAGGACTTTCCCAAGAGAAAAGACTTTCTCGTCATCTTTTCCCCAGTTTCCTCTCTCTAGTATCTCCAGAAAATGAGTCCTCCGGCTTTCTGGGTTTTGGAGTTCACGGCCTGGAGGGCTGGGAGTCCCATAGAAGGGAGCAGTGTTCCCATCCAACATCTGTGCCATGTTTTAGTAGGATGATAGCACCCTGCACTCACATTTGTAGGCATGTTCTGGGGCTTTAGCTGGCACCGGGGCCTGGCACCTCTGCGGCAGCAGCACAGTGTGGAGCAGAGGTTGGGCTGCTGAGCAACACCTGCTGGGGGCACCCCCTTCCCTTCGCTGCCTTGCGTCAGTCACACAGTCTGTCCCATGGGCAGCCAGGGGTGTGTGCAGGGAAGAGGGGGTGTGTGCAGGGAAGAGGGGCTGGGAGAAGGGCAGGAAGATCAGTGGACAGCTGGAATGACACGGATGATTTGGCTCTTAAAGGGGTAATTAGGGCCAGAGTGAACATTGCCGAAGTTAGAAGACTGGCAGTTTCACCTGTTAACTAAGAAGGTCTTTATCTCCTAAGGATAAAGGACTCCTCCTTCTGTATGTTTGGCATGTGATTGTTCTGCTGGTGTGAGAGGGGTTGAGAACCTATCCTATTCATTCACATCAGAACCAGCTACAGGATTTGCTTTTTCAAATCACACATTTTTCTAAGGTTCTAACATGCTGCTCTACAACAGGGATGTGCGTGTTAGTATGTGTTAGTCATTTAGTCGTGTCCAACTCTTTACAACCCCATGGACTGTAGCCCCCAGGCTCCTCCGTCCATAGGATTGATTTCCCAGGCAAGAATACTGGAGTGGGTTGCCATTTCCTTCTCCAGGAGATCTTCCCAACCCAGGGATTGAACCAGGCTCTGCTGAGTTGCAGGCAGAGTCTTTACCATCTGAGCCACCAGGGAAGCCCAGAACAGGGATGGGTAGAGAGTTCTCCTCTCCCCAGAAGAATCTCTGGAGGGTATCACATCACTTGAGTATAGTGGCACCTTACGGTTGTCTCTAAATGACTTGGATGTTGGGTATATGGTTTTAATTTAAAAAAAAAAAAAACCACTTTAACTTTACACAAGCTCTTTTGTGATAAGTACAGGTATCATGAGAGCCAGACCTGAGAATTGCTGTTGCCTGTAAGCTGAATGTGAATTTTCAGTGTCTGCACGCGAGTTCAGCCCAAACTTTACTCAGCTCGCTAAAATTCAGGGTGCTTCGTGCTCCAGCCGGGGGTACTTGGAGTGGCTGCCCCCTTGTAACAGCAAAAGAATGCCTGAATAATGCTTGAGGCCTCTGCTGACAATCCTGAGCTCTCAGAAAACTTTGAAGGTTTGGCCCACATACCATCAAGAAGCCAACATCCCGATTCTAAGTACAGGCCTAGCCTAAGGTTAACAGTAAGACCAACATTTTGTTGCTTCATTTTCCTATTAAGCTCCAGATCGCTGATTGAAGCAGAATTCCAATGTATTGACACACCACCACATTGTTAACACGACAGGGAGGATTTGATTATGGGAGAACAAGTCCAAAAACGGTAAACTGGCAAAAAAAAAAAAAAAGAGAGAGAGAGAGAGAGAGAAAGAAAAAAAGACTCTGGGGCCTTGCTTCTCAAGGCAGCTTTTGTGGTTGCATTCCTTTATTTGATGTGGTTCCCTCCTTCTCCTGTGCCAAACGGTACAATATGGGAAAAATGATGAAGCTGCAAAAAGGGTGGGATGGCAGGGGGCAGAAGAGATAGGGAGTGAACCTTTTAGTAACAGGAGAAAGAAAACAGAGCTTAGGGATCAAAGACAGAAATAACCTGTCTCTCCAAGCAGGAAGCAGAAGAAACACAGGAGTCCTTTCCCCATGCTTAGGGAAAGGCTGAGATACTGTCAGCTGGTGCCTTTCAGGCCAACCCAGGCGGGCATAGTAGACGGGGTGGCTGAAAGCTGCCTGCAGGTGAGAATAATCAGCTTGAGAAAGTCAAGGCTGAGCATACTGTGCCTGCGTTACCAAGAACTGAGGTTAACCTGAGAGGGCCCTGAGGAAAAGGGGTGGGGACCAGAGGTTGCCTCCCATCAGCAGATGATGGGAATCAACACGTTTTAACACCAGCCACCCTCAGAGGCCAATCCTCGGACAATATTGGAATCTAGATGAGGAAAAATCTTCCATGCAGAATCAGAATTTTATTTATTTACAATTTTCAGGCTGGGCAGCTTTTCTGTTGTGTGGTTTGTGACTTCCCAAAGTGACATTTTCTGAGTTTTAAAATTATCTCTCTTTGCACTGTGAAAAGAGCATCTATGATTCATCTTAATATTTCTGAGGATCAGTCACCAACGAACAGCTAGTATTTCGGGTGGGAGGAAGGCTTTTGTAGGCAGCTTTTTCACCTAGCATAGAAGTAAAAGCATCAGAATATGCCTCAAGCGTCATTTGAGATCATATAAATAGCTCTCTCTTGCAGTTCTAATCCAATATCATTATGAGAACTCCCACAGTCCACGAGTTGCCTAATGTTCACCTCACCCTTGCTTGAAAAAGGCTAATGCTTGTGGTTTACCTACTGATTGAACATAGTTTCTGAAAATGCTTGTGGTTTACCTGCTGATCGCGTATACTTTCTGAGAGGTTTGACCAAAGGATCTGCTTTTCATTTTGGCTGATCTAATCTAGGTCTTTTGGCCTATATTTCTTCCTGGATATTTTCCTCAGCTTCAGCATCTGTAGAACTGTCAAATGATCCTTTAATCCTAGTTCAGGAGTCAGCAAAAACTACAGCGGCCCTGGCCGTATCTGGCCTGCAGCCTGTTTTGTATGGCCCGGGAGCTCCAAATGATTTGTACATTTTTTAAATGATTGAAAAACGTGTAAAAAATAGTATTTGTAACTTGTAAAAATTATGTAAAATTCACATTTCAGCATCCATAAATAAAATTTTATGGAAACACAACCATGCACAGTTTTTTACATGTTTCATCTGACTCTCTTCCTGCTACAGCAGCAGACTTGAGTAGTTCCGACAGAAAAGGGCTGCAAGGCCAGTGATATTTACTACCTGTCCCATTGCTGAGAAAGTTTGCCAATCCCTGTCCTCGACCCTTAAAACTTTCTTTTTCACACTGTTTCAGAAAAGATAGATACATTTACAGACTTCTCATGTACATTTTAGAAATTAAACTCTCATCTGTCTTTATTCTTCCAACCTTAATGCCACAAATATTTATTGAGTGCATACAATGGACGTGGCCTTATTCTTATTTCTGGTGTCTTAGCAGTAAACAAAACAAATAATTCCCATTCTGGAGAAGTTTACATTCTAGTGAAGGGTAATGGGAGAAGATGGTAAACAAATACAATATGCAAAAGTATTTTATGGAGCTCTGTGCCATAAACAAAATAAAACAAAGAAGAGGAGTTACTGGAAAAGGAGGTGGATTGTTTTAAATCGGTTGTTGAGGAAGCTTTACTGAGAAGGCGGTGTTTGAGTAAGACCTGAAACAGGTGAGGAAGCCCCACACACAGCTGGGAAGAGAACTGCAAGGCAGAAGGGACAGTGGAAGAGCTGAGCCAAGTGTGCTGAGGGGGAAAAACCCTTGCATATCTTGGGAGGTGAGAATCCAGACGAGAAGCTATTCTAGATTGGACTGAGTCTAAGGAGCCAATCAGAGCTGACTTGGGCTGAAATGGGAGAGCAGGAGCAATAGGTGTTGCAGGCAGAGTTTGCTGAAGGGCAGATTAAGTTTGAGCTACATTTTATATACCCAATGAGAGGTGATGAGTAGGCAGTTGGCTCTATGAGTCCTGAGTTCAGTGAAGGTCTAGCAAGGGTATAAATTTAGAAGTTGTGGGTATGAAAGAGCTATGTTAAGCAGTGAAGCTGCTGAAATTCAGGCTCAAACCCCAGACTCTTCCTTCTCTTCAGGACATTTCTCACTCTAAAACTACACAGAACTTCTTTTTAACCTTGAATTTTCGTTCCCATCCAGTTCACCATTGGCATGCCTCAGGATGGACATCAGAGCTTCTTTTCCCCTCTGGACAGATGCCCTTTGATCAGTAGATATCCCAGACAGCCTGAAGAATGAAACAGGCTTTTCTCACTGGGGCAAAAAACTGCTTGGTGTGGTCCAGGCCCCACAGCCTGCTGTCCATAGAGTTCCTAGCCTTTGATCACGTGTCTTACCTTGTTGTGTAGAATCTGTTTCCTCCTTCCTTCCAGCTGAAGTCTTGATTTGACAACTCTTTGCTTTGCCTTTTGGTTACCTGCACGTGACTGGACTTCATTTTGCCCATGTACACACTTAGCTGTAATCACCTTTTTCTAGTTGTTTCCATAAATGTCTGCTCTCCCATTCTAGACTTTGAGTCCTTAAGAGCACATCTGTGTGCTGTTCTTCTCCTCTTGTCCACACTGCCTTTCATATAGTCAGTGACCTCATGCCTTGGGGATGGAAGGCAAATTTGCTTTTGCCACACGCCTTCCCATCCTCATCCCTGCTGTGCATCCTCAGGAGGTACAGGGCAGGGTGTGAGGCCCATCTGCACCTGATCTACTGGGAACCAGGTCAGCCTAATCAGTCACCTTCTCTGTGGAGGGGCCTTGGGTGTCTGAGTTATTAATAGGCTCCTTAGATCATTCTTATGCAATCATGAAAAGAGTGCAGAGGAAAGATTGCAAACCCACTTTCACTATGGTCAGTCTTAAACCTTGAACAAATTATCCATCTCAAGCCTCTGTCTTATCATCTCTACAGTGAGTTAACACTTGTTACAAAGCAAAGGAAAAAAGGAAAGATATAAACATCTGAATGCAGGGTTCCAAAGAGTAGCAAGAAGAGATAAGAAAGCCTTCTTCAGTGATCAATGCAAAGAAATAGAGGAAAACAACAGAATGGGAAAGACTAGAGATCTCTTCAAGAATACTAGAGATACCAAGGGAACATTCCATGCAAAGGTGGGCTCAATAAAGGACAGAAATGGTATGGATCTAACAGAAGCAGAAGATATTAAGAAGAGGTGGCAAGAATACACAGAAGAACTGTACAAAAAAGATCTTCACGACCAAGATAATCATGATGGTGTGATCACTCACCTAGAGCCAGATATCCTGGAATGTGAAGTCAAGTGGGCCTTAGAAAGCATCACTACGAAAAAAGCTAGTGGAGGTGATCGAGTTCCAGTTGAGCTATTTCAAATCCTGAAAGGTGATGCTGTGAAAGTGCTGCACTCAATATGCCAGCAAATTTGGAAAACTCAGCAGTGGCCACAGGACTGGAAAAGGTCAGTTTTCATTCCAATCCCAAAGAAAGGCAATGCCAAAGAATGCTCAAACTACCGCACAATTGCAGTCACCTCACATGTTAGTAAAGTAATGCTCCAAATTCTGCAAGCCAGGCTTCAGCAATACGTGAACCGTGAATTTCCAGATGTTCAAGCTTGTGTTAGAAGAGGCAGAGGAACCAGAGATCAAATTGCCAACATCCACTGGATCATCGAAAAAGCAAGAGTTCCAGAAAAATATCTATTTCTGCTTTATTGACTATGCCAAAGCCTTTGACTGTGTGGCTCACAATAAACTGTGGAAAACAGAGAGATGGGAATACCAGACCACCTGACCTGCCTCTTGAGAAATCTGTATGCAGGTCAGGAAGCAACAGTTAGAACTGAACATGGAACAAGACTGGTTCCAAATAGGAAAAGGAGTGTGTCAAGGCTGTATATTGTCACCCTGCTTATTTAACTTCTATACAGAGTACATCATGAGAAAGGCTGGTTTAGATGGAGCACAAGCTGGAATCAAGATTGCCGGGAGAAATATCAATAAACTCAGATATGCAGATGGCACCACCCTTATGGCAGAAAGTGAAGAGGAACTAAAGAGCCTCTTGATGAAAGTGAAAGAGGAGAGTGAAAAAGTTGGCTTAAAGCTCAACATTCAGAAAAGTAAGATCATGGTGTCTGGTCCCATCACTTCATGGCAAAGAGAAGGGGAAATAGTGGAAACAGTGGCTGACTTTATTTTTGGGGCTCCAAAATCAGATAGTGACTGCAGCCATGAAATTAAAAGACACATACTCCTTGGAAGAAAAGTTATGACCAACCTAGATAGCATATTAAAAAGCAGAGACATTACTTTGTCAACAAAGGTCCGTCTAGTCAAGGCTGTGGTTTTTTCCAGTAGTCATGTATGGATGTGAGAGTTAAACTATAAAGAAAGCTGAGTGCTGAAGAATTGATGCTTTTGAACTGTGGTGTTGGAGAAGACTCTTGAGAGTCCCTTGGACTGCAAGGAGGTCCAACCAGTCCATCCTAAAGGAGATCAGTCCTGAGTGTTCATTGGAAGGACTGATGCTGAAGCTGAAACTCCAATACTTTGGCCACTTGATGTGAAGAGCTGACTCATTTGAAAAGACCGTGATTGCGGGCAGGAGGTGAAGGGGACTTCAGAGGATGAGATGGTTGGATGGCATCACCAACTCGATGGACATGAGTTTGGGTAAACTCTGGCGTGCTGTGTTTCTTGGGGTCGCCAAGAGTCGGACGTGACTGAGCGACTGAACTGAACTGATAGTCCATGGGATCGCAGAAAGCTGGACATGACTGAGCAACTTTCACTTTTGACACTTAAAAATTACAACTTGGGTTTGTCTGCTGTTCCCTTGTGATTGGATTTAGGTTATCTTGGGCAGAAGTAACAAGAGGCGATACTGGACCTGTCTCAGTGGGCATGTGATATTGGTTTCTCCCACTGCTGATGAACAGGGCTTCCCTAGTAGCTCAGCTAGTAAAGAATCTGCCTGCAATGCATTCAATTTCTGGGTCGGGAAGATCCCCTGGGGAAGGGATAGGCTACCCACTCCAGTATTCTTGGGCTTCCCTGATGGCTCAGATGGTAAAGAATCTGCCTGCAATGAGGGAGACCTGGGTTCTGTCCCTGGGTTGGGCAGATCCCCTGGAGGAGGGCATGGCAACCCATTCTAGTATTCTTGCCTGGAGAATTCCATGGACAGAGGAGGCTGGTGGGCTACCATCCACGGGGTCACAGAGTCAGACATAACTGAGTGACTAAGCACAGCAGTTTGCTGTGAGGTATTCTCTTTGGTCACTTGATTAAAGTAATATCTGCCAGGTTTCCCCAATGTGAAGTTGCCTTTTAATTATTGTTATCAGAACTTGAGAAAATACTTATCTATTACCTATAAATAGTTATCTATTTATTTACATATACATATATCCACTTTTTGATTCTTTCCCCACATATGCCATTACAGAGTATTAAGCAGAGTTCCCTGTGCTATATAGTAGGTCCTTATTAATTATGTTTTATATATAGTATTGTGTATATGTCAATCCTGATCTTCCAACTTATCCCTCCCCCATCCCAATAAACATGTTGGTTTTCTACATCTGATTCTACTTCTGTGTTATAAATTAGTTCACTGTAGCTTTTTCAAGATTCCACATATAAGCAATATCTCCTTTTGTCTGTGTCTGACCTATTTCACTTAGTATGATAATCTCTAGGACCATCCGTGTTGCTGCAAATGGCATTATTTTGTTCTTTTTTATGGCTGAGTAATATTCCATTATATATACCTACCACATCTTTATACATTCCTCTCTTGATGGCCATTTAAGTTGCTTCCATGTTCTGACTATTGTAAATAGTGCTGCAACAAACACTGGGATACAAGTTCTTTTTTATTTATGGTTTTCCCTGCCCTTTAATTATTAATAAGTATCTAATTGGAAAAGACTGTGATGCTGGGAGGGATTGGGGGCAGAAGGGGACGACAGAGGATGAGATGGCTGGATGGCATCACCGACTCAATGGACAGGAGACTGGGTGAACTCCAGCAGTTGGTGATGGACAGGGAGGCCTGGCATGCAATTCATGGGGTCACAAAGAGTCAGACACGACTAAGTGACTGAACTGAACTGAACTGAACCGAGTGGGGTAATACTTTGAGATGTCAATACCCTGTTCCTCATCAAACTTTCAATTTATTAATCTATGTCAGTATAGACTCATGCCTTTATATTGTATTCAATAAATTATAATTCATAACTGTCATAATTTTTGAAGTTTAATTTGTTCCAGATTTGACCAGTGGGATTTCTTCAGGCTAGCTCCATGGTCTTTTGACAGGTTCCTGTCATTCTTGTAGCTTCTATCCTCTGACACAAAATGTCCCAGGCTGTTAATAAACCCATGAGGTAGGTGCTATTATTATCATCCCCATATTAGAGATACAGAAACCTAGGAGCAGCTCAGGATTATGCAGCTAGTGAGTTATGGTAGCAGAATTGTAAATCCAGATCATTTAGCTCAGGCCTGAATTTTTCTCCCTAGCTTTTTTTTCTGAAATAATTTTAGACTTACAGAAGAGTTGCAAAAATAGTACAGAGTTCCTGATTACTTTTCACCCAATTTGCCCTGACATTAACCTGTGACATTAACACACAGTGCTGTGACTGAAACCAGGAAATTCACATTGACACATTACTGTTAAGTGATCATGCCAGCTTTCTCAGTAAAGTCCTTTCTGATCCACTGCATTTCATCATCACAGCCTCTTGTCTCCTCCAGCCTGTGACAACCCCTTAGTCTGTCTTTATATCCTGTCACTTTTGAACAAGACACCTGGTCCATTCATTTGTAGAATGCCCTCAGTTTGGGTTTGCCTGCTGTTTGTTCCTGTTAGACTGAGGGTATCCAAGAACACACAAGTGACATTGCAGCCTCTTAATGTATCACATCAAGAGAGTGACTCATTACCTGGGATGTAAACTTGGATAATTTGATTAAGGTGATATTTACTAGGTTCCTCCCCTGTATGCTGCTGCTAAGTCGCTTCAGTCATGTCCGACTCTGCGACCCCACAGACAGCAGCCCATAAGGCTCCGACAGCAGCCCATAAGGCTCCGCTGTCCCTGGGATTCTCCAGGCAAGAACACTGGAGTGGGTTGCAACTTCCTTCTTCAATGCACGGAAGTGAAAAATCAAAGTGAAGTTGCTCAGTCATGTCCGACTCTTAGCGACCCCATGGACTGTGGCCCACCAGGCTCCTCCGTCTATGGGATTTTCCAGGCAAGAGTGCTGGAGTGGGGTGCCATGGCCTTCTCCCCTCCCCTATATAGTTACTTTTCCCTTTTTAAACTAGTAAGTACCTCATGGGTATATACTTTGAGATAATGCAAATGTCCTTACTTTCGCTTACTAGTTTTCGGATCCATTTCTGCCTGCACCAGTGGTGACTGGGATGTTTGCCTAAGGGTGATTTTTATACTATTCCTTCTACATTCATTAACTGTAATTCAGTAAGAATGAACTGCCCCTACTCCCCTGTGTATGTATTTATTCAATTATTTTTCTCAGACTGGACTCATATGATTAATGACTTACAATCCATTACAGACCTGACTACTGGTTGCTCCTTCAAGTTGGTTCCTGAGTCCTTTAGACAAGGCCCCTCTTTGCTGAGCACTTCACTTCTACAAGAAATTCCAGGTTCAGATCTCTGCTCCAGATCTGCAATTTCTCCATGGAGCTCTGACTCCTTCCTTTGAAGAATTGTACTTAGAAACCAAGATCTGGATATTTTACGTGCTTACTCCTACTGGGGTGTCACTGCCTTCAACATACAGCTATGGTAACCATGCACCCCCAGCTGACTGCCCATCACCGAAGACACTGCGAAAAGCCCTCTCAAGAGCCCCTACATGCTCAATCCAGCTTACCCCTTTGGTTTACCTCACATCATAGCCAGAGACCACTCACCCTGCCCTGCTGCTCTGGCATCACTCTGGTCCATATCTTTTCTCCTAGCCCCACGGGTCCCAGGCATCTCTTTGAACACTTACCTCTCCCAGGAACATGCCCCTATTTACCTGGCTAATCCCTCCTGGACAAAAGCAAGTCAGCCTGCCCCACCTCCTGGCTGAGACATAGCAATTCTGTCCTGAAACAGTCTTAAGTTTACCTTTCTCCCCTGATATGTATGTTGTTTACTGTTGGCTCCAAACACATAACATTTCCTGGACCTACTGAATGTGTTCAAGTGCTTGATGAAGGCAGGAGAGGGTAATCACTCCAAACTCACTTCTCACGGCTCCCTCTTCCTCCACCGCCCTTCCTCTCCATGCCGCCCAGCTTCTCACTTCAGAACCCAGCTCATCGGTACAGCCTTCATGTCTCCCATCACCCGCCCTTCTTGTCTGAACTGGGAACTTGCATCAGTGTTGGTACGTCGGCCTCAGCTTCATCGCAGCCAGGCAGCAGAGGTGCTCCAAACAGAACAGGTGAGAACACGGGCCCACCAAGCCCCACCTGCCACAAGGCCCCATCTGGGAATAACGGGAGGAGGGCAGCCTGCCACCTGCTTCTCCTGGTGCACCGCAGCAGGCGTGTAAAGAGCCTGGGGAATTGTGCCACCAGGCTGACAGCCCAGCCTCCGGGGCCTCCCGTGCTGCGTCACCCCACCAACTGTTGAGGCCGCAGGCTTCTGAGCTGCCACCAGAGCCCCACTGCTTTGGTCCCCAGGGATGTGTGAGCAAACAGTGCAAAGAAACATGAAAACAGAGCTGTGCGCTGGGCCTTTTCCATAATTATTACTATAATGACTTACAAAAAGTTTTTTCAGGGCAACTGTGTTGTTATTGTACGTATGTGGGAGAGGGAGATGGGGGTCCTGGCCATAGGGTAAATGACCTCTTTTGTGGGAGAAGTGGGAGGAGGAAATGTGCCTCCCCTCTCCCCTACTAGGTCTGACTCCTGATTAAGTGGCTTCCCCTCAACAAATGAAGACCATTAACTCTTCCTGTCCCAGGTACTGGGGTAAAGGAGAGGGAGCAGCAAGTCCATGAAGTGCTTTGACGGGGAGAACGCACAACCTGCTGTGGCTGCCCAAACTCCGTGCATCCTGTCCTGGTTCCACAGGGTTGGACCCTGGCCCAGACCCCCACTGGGGTCGGAAGACTGCCCAGAACTCAGTCACACCAAAGCACCCACCTGGGAAGACGAGAGGACAGAGCGTTAGGAGGTCAGGACGCCAAGGTGTGGCCCTCTGGGCTGCCCGGTTGGGTCAGGACAAGGATGTGGCACAAGGAGTGGTCATACAGCAGAGGGGACTGCTGGTCCCCCCCACCCCCCAGGGCTAGTCACCCAGGCATCCAGGCACTCTCGGAGGGGTTCTGTCAGAGGCAATGGGGGCATTCCGGTGTCTGGCCTTGGAGCTTGGGGAAGCAGAGAACCACAGGCCTAACTGGCTCTGCCAAGGGGGACACCCAGAACCATCCAAAGCTGGGCCCCTCAATTCCTGTCTTCCAGCTCCAGCCTCCCATCCATGCAGCTAACTGTGACTGTGTGTGTGTGTGTGTGTTATGTGTGCACATGTGCACATGTGTGTAGGGGAGGCTTCAGAGAAGCGCTGTTGCACCACTTGCCCAGGGTTCAGGGCGTGCAGGGGGTCCAGGCCTCGTCTGTGAACCCAACCACAGAAGTTTAAGGACTCTGGTTCCCCCTTCCTCCCAGAGCTACGCCTTCCTCCTTGGCCACTAGAAGGTTTTTCGATGAATAGCCCGGGAGCCGTCCTCTTCATACTCCTTTTTGGATACCCACATCTTCTTAAAAGTGTCCAGTGAGGCCAGGATAGAGCCCCTGTGAGGAGGGAGGGGACAGCATTCTTGGGGGACCCGAGGGCTGAGCCAGCCACCCGCCCTGGGTGCCCAGGACTCCACTTCTCCAACCTGCGGGGGACATCCACCCACCTCCACCTGGCCTGGACCAGCCCAGGAAAAAGTGTCCAGAGCACAATGGCCCCCTCCCAGGGCCCCAGCTCTGGGCCCCGCCTTACCCGATCCATGTGGAGTACAGCCGTTCCTGAGGGGCCGAGATCTGGCGGCAACAAGCACAGTGTCACTGCCCTGCCCTCCCAGCACCCCCATCCCAGCCTTGGGGGCATTTCCCCCAGTGCCTGCGCCCAGCCTCAGCTGGGAGGAGGAAGGGCAGCAGGGCCAGCTGGGTGTGAAGTCAGAGGACATCTGAAGGTGCTTCTTGCCCTTCCCTCCCCAGGTCAAGGCGGCCCAGCACCCCCACGCCCTACAGGGACTCCCCACCACCTCACCTTGATTTTGACGTCCTTTGGGGCAAGCTTCTTTACTTCACTTAGTAATCGATCGCCAAAGCCTGTGAATACAAGGCTGGCTGAACCCAGGGTCCACATCTGACCCCTCATCACTAGCTCCCTCACATCCACTTTTTTATTTTGTAAGCTACTATTTTACTGTTTGGCCACGCCACGCAGCATGTGGGATCTTAGTTCTCTGACCAGGGATCGAACCCATGCCCCCTCAGTGGAAGTGTGCAGCCTTAACTACTGGCCTGCCGGGGAAGTCCTTGCTTTAGTCTTTCTCGCCAGGAGTAAGGGTGGAGAAAACCACACCAAAGGCAGAAAAGATCCAGCAGTGTGCCTGCAGGTGGGCCCGCGTCCCTCTTCAGGAAGGAAGGAAGGTAGCAGAAGATGGAACCCCAAGTCACCCACCACTGCCTGACCCCTACCCTCTCCCCCTTGACACTCCAGAGCCAAAACCACCAGAAGCAGTCAAAGGCAAATGATGAGTCAGGAGAACACGCAGTCGCTTCCATCCAATAGATAGGCAAACATCTTGCACAGTGTTGGGACGGGGCTGGGGGACTGCCGTAACTGGGGAGCCTCTCAGGAGGGAAACTTGTGCTATCTACCAGGTAATGCACACATGTGTACCCTCTGACTCAGCAATTTCATCCCTAGGATTTATCCTTCAGGTATCTTCCCATTACATTAAATGATAGTGCGTGCAATCACCCAGTGGAACATTTTTGTGATGACAAAGAATTTCACCACCTCCAAGGCCACTGGCAGGTTTTTTTCACCACCTCCAAGGCCATCAGCAGGTTAATGGTTCAGTGGCACATCCAGCCCTCAGGGCCAGATAAAGAGAACCTACACGAACATCTGCCATCTGTGGAGCAAAATCAACAGCACAGGGCGTGGAGCTGACAGTATGCTCGTGTTCCTGCTGTGTTCCTGCTCTGTCGCTGAGTCAGGTCTGACTCTTCACAACCCCATGGACTGTGGCCCACCAGGTTCCCCTGTCCATGGAATTCTCCAGGCTAGCATACTGGAGTGGGTTGCCATTTCTTTCTCCAAGGATCTTCCTGAGCCATGGATTGAACCTGTATCTCCTGCACTGGCAAGCTGATTTGTTACTACCGAGCCACCTGGAAAATCTAAAGTCCAGGGCTGAGTAAAAAGGATGCTTTATCTAGGTACAAATGAGCAACTAACAATAACTGTGCGGAGGGAACTGGGTGACCAGGACAACAGAAGGCAGACTTCATCGAATACATTTTAGACCTCATTAAACTTACCATCTATTTGTAAACAAAATTTCAAATCTATCCCTTAAAAAAAAACACAACTCACTGAACACCCAAAAAACCCACAGAAAATGGGCCATATCCCAGGCTTTCAGGAATTGGGGTGCCATACCATCCCGACCAACTAGGTACCTTTGAAAAGCGTGGAGCCTCCGGAAAGCATGATGTTGGCGAACAGCGTGCGTCGCAGATCCATGTCAGACTTGTGGATGGCGAAGACCAGCACCTCATGGAGTCCCTCACTCTCATCCCCTATCAGGTCTGGCTGGAACAGCAGCTCAGGGGCCCGGAACCGCGCTGGTCCCACCTTCGAAACACAAGATGAAGTTAGTCCCGCCTCCTCCAGTCCAGGCTTCCCCACTGGCCCGCGCCTGGCCTGAACTCACGTTGAGCGTGCTGCCATCTGGCAGGGTGTACTGCACCTTCTCTGTCTCCAGAGCCTCATCCTTCTGTGGGTTGATGGACAGGTAGCAGGCCCGCTGCAGTGGGCAGAGACAGGGCCTTCAGGAGGTGGCCACGGGGACCCGCACACACAGGGCTCAACCTCATGCTGGGTCTGACCACCCTCGTTTCCTGCTCCCTGCCCCGCATCACCTCTTTGATGGTCCGGACGACCTCAAACTCCGCCGAGGTGTGAAAGTCTGCTCCTTCCTTGCGCAGCAGCAGCCGGAGGTAGCGGGAGACGTCGCGGCCGGCGATGTCCACCCGCATGATAGAGTGCGGCATGGCGAAGCCCTCGTAGACGGGGACAGCGTGCGTGACCCCATCCCCTGAGTCCAAAACCACTCCCGTCGTGCGTCCTGTGGCGTACCTGTCACCAGGTCAGCATCCCTTCACCTCAGCCACTGAGGCACTAGGACCTCCGCACCCCTGGAAGGGACCCTGGGGCATGTGCATTATCTGGTCTGAAAAAGGGACCCACGGGCCCCCCTATAGGTATGGTAATCGGGAGGCTGTTTGTATAGGGATGTCAGGCGCCGCAACATCGCCATCAGGCCAGAGACACGAGGACCAGGGCCGAGGGAGCACTCACAGGCTGAGCACGGCCTGATGGAGATGAACAGGGCCGGCACGTTGAAGGTCTCGAAGAACACCTCCGCCGCCTTCTCCCGGTTCTTACTCGGGTTGAGCGGCGCTTCCGTAAGAAGAACAGGATGCTGCAGGAGACGGCAGAGGTGTGGGCAGGTGCAAAGGCAACGTGCAGGCCCCTCCAGGATCTTTCCAGAGAGCCACCTACCCTGGGAGCACACGAACCTGCCGTCTCCCATCCCTCCCAAGGGCGCCGGCACGTCATCTGCCAGCAGTGAGTCATCCAAAGACCCAGCGCCCCCTGGAATATTCTACTTGGCTGCCGCTAGCTGTGCGGACCCACACCCACACAATGCGAGGTGGCATGGATCCACACCCACACAACGCAGGGAGGCAGGGACCCACACTCACACAATGCGGGGCGGAGGGGCGGCAGGGACCCACACCCACATAATTCAGGGACGGCAGGGATCCACACCCACACAATGCAAGGTGGCAGGGGCTTCATGCCAGACAAGAGCCAGAGAAAGTGTGGAAGCCTGACGCAGACGCCGCAGGCAGGGCAGGGAGAGGGCGCCGCAGCCCCACCTCCTCGGAGAAGGTCTGCAGCTGGTCCTTAGAGTAGACGTACTGCCAGATCCGCTCCATGTCGTTCCAGTCCCTCACCATGCCGTGCTCCATGGGGTAGCGGATGGCCAGCAGCCCCCGGTGCTCCTGCAAACCAGGAGGCTGGAGGTGGCACCAGACACTCACCCAGCAGCTGTTCTCTGCCCTCTGGGGGGGGCCACTCCTTCATCCGCTCACCAGGGGTCCCTGTGCCCCTTAGATCATCCTTAACCCAGCATGGGTTCATCTGTCCAGTTGTTTCCCTGGCTCTGAGAGTCTAGCCTGTTTCGAAGACCCAGACCACAGGGGGTGGTGGCATGCTCCCTGAACCCCACAGTTCCCCCATTCCTTCCCCCACGGCCCGTGTCCTCTACACTCACTACTAGCAGATCCTTCCCTTCCAGCCTCACACATGGCCTGACCTCCAGCTCCACCACACTTCAGTTTCCATTCCCATCAGCACCAGGAGCCGCTGTGACGGCCAACCCTACTACAGCCGTCCTATATGGACCCTCCTGCAGCCACGTGCTGCCACCTCTCCTCCCAGCACTTCAGCCAGTACAGGTACGTCTTGCAGAGACCTGCCCTTCAACTTCCCCCTACAACACGGTCCTTCTGTCCAGCACCATTTCACCTCTCACCCACAGCTGCGGCTTCTGCTGACCACATTTTCTGGATTCTCAGCACCCCTTCCTGTCTTCCCCAGGTGCCTAAACTGCACTTGCTGGTTAGTCCCTGCCACCCCTGTCCCTAATCGCTCCTCCTCCCAAGGGCCTCACCTGGCTGTGTAGTCCCTTCCGCCCCCCAGCCCCCCTCCTCACTCTATCAGTCATCAGTCCAAGTGACTCAGACTTTAAAGTTACATTTTAACCAGTTCTTTCCTCTGTGGCTTCTAAAGGAAGAGGGCAGGAAGTGGTCTTACTGTGTCGCCATACACAGGAACCCTGAGCCATCTCACAGAGCAAATGGACCACAGTGCTTATGACACCCAGTAGGTGGTTCCAGAGACCACCAGTCAAGGCTCCTGGGACAGAAGACCTCAACCCAGGCAAGGACAGGCACCACAGATGTTACCTCTGCTTTTGGTCCAATAAAGAGGTCTCCTTCCAGGGCTCCAGCCATCACCCGCATGTGCTTGGGGCGCCCGACGCTGCAGGGACAGTAAAGTCAGGGAGATGGGCAGGGACATAGCTATGCCTAGTCCAGGAAAACCCAAGTCCGACTCCAGTGGTCAGAACCTAGGCCTACAGGCCACGGGACCACAGAGCAGGTCTTTGAAAGGACAGAAGACTCAGGGTAGGAAGAAAAAAGGTTCCCGCCATTTCCCACCAGGCCTCCCAGAGGGGGCCAAGAGGTCTGGAGTGTCAGCCCTGGCAGAGGCTCTGCTTCTGCAGCCATGATGACTCAGCCCTCACTGTGGATTTCACGGGGGTAGAACAAGGTGGGGTGGCCCTAGGAACAGGGCCATGGCTCGTTCGTTCACCTCTCTCTCACTCAGTCAATCCTGTCCTTCTCCCTGCCAGGGCTTCTGAAACACAGATGCAGCTCTTGGCAGAGTGGATGAGCTGTCATTCCAAAATCTGACCCAACTTCCCTGCACATCAAGAGGAACCTTTAATTACACTCCAGGTGAGTTCAGAAAAGACAGCTGAGGCCTGGATACCCCATACAGGCTTTGTTTTGACATGGCCAGTTACTTCGGGGGCCTGAGGACTCCCCTACCCTGGTTTCGGCCACTAAGCTCTAAGGCCTCCAGGATTTGAGACAAAACACCATCAAGGGAAAACTTCCCAATGGGCTTGAGTGGCCGGCTGGTGGAGTGGCCCCAAATTTCCCTGGGTTTCACTCCCCTCTCTCCTCTGCCACCACTGGCATCATGCAGGGAAGGATTCCCCCTGACCGCACAATGTATCTTCTAGAGTCTGAAAGTAAGTGAGCCCTGAAGAGAGCATTTCCTGAGAGGAAGGAGCGGCAATAACTCCCCATTCTTTCTCCTCTGGGTTTAGGTCTCTCTTGTGTTCTTGCTGCTGCTACCATGCCCTGTTCCCAGTGGGATGCTGGTGGTTGCTCCTCCTTTCCCGCCCCAGGAGGGACCAAACCAGACTCTGGAGGGGTGGGGGAAGCCCAGAGTGTCTTCTCCTTCCATAGCCCTTCACAACACCAGCTTCACAAATCTGGTGTTTTCCCCTACAGGCGGGGGCAAGAGTTAGCCTCAAAGAGAGTTGTGACACAGGACCCATGTTCTCCTCAGAAGCAAACCAAAGGATTGGGAATACTGCCTGAGCAACACTTACTAGTTTGGAAAACAGTATTTGGGAATCTGGTCTCCTGCAAAGCCAGCCTTGATCACCCCAGAACCCTGCAAAGAAAAACAGCAGCTAGATTCCAACATTCATCTCCAGATGAAGGTGGTGCCCTGCTGTAGAGAGGGCTGCCCCTGACAGTAGCCTGGGAAGGAAGCCTGAGATCCTGCCAAGAGGGAAGGCCATTTACATGTATACCAGTGGTTCAAAACTAGGGGCAACTTTGCATCTCATCCCCCTAATTTGAGGGTTTCCCAGGTGGTTCAGTGGTAAAGAATCTGTCTGCCAATGCAGGAGATGTGAGGTCAATCCCTGCGTTGGGAAGATACCCTGGAGAAGGAGATGGCAACCCACTCCAGTATTCTTGCCTGGGAAATCCCATGGACAGAGGAGCCTGGTGGGCTGCAGTCCATGGGGCCGTAAAGATTCAGACACAGCTTAGCAATACAGCATGCATGTAGCCCTGAATCTGACAATATCTGAAGACTGGGGGCAGAGGCTGTTATTGCCATTTAGTGGGTAGAGGCTAGGGATGCTTCTAAACATCCTACAGCGCACAGGGCAGCCCCTCATCACCAAGAATTATGCAAGCCAGAATGTCTCCAGTGTGGAGATGGAGTACACCCTCCTAGGCACACTCATAGCTCGGCTCCAGGCAGGAGGACTCCTTAGCAAGAAGCAACCCTTAAGGCTGGTTGCTTATGGCTTTTTTCAACATGCTTGAAAAAGCATGGCCCACTCCTCTCAGTAGCTATGGACCACATACAGGACTGGCTGGGGAAGATTACTGGGTGCATAGGGACCGACTAGCACTCCTCCTCAAGTGGCTTCCCCAGAGACAAGAGGAGGAGAGCTTGGTCCTGCCACTGCTCCAGCATGGAAGCTGGATGGAGACTTTTAAAGGGATCCTGGTATCTAGAAACCTCCCACCCACGGCAGGAATCAGCATCTCAACCTCTCTCCCCACCACCCATCATCACCCTTGGGGCCTGGAGAGCAGACATAAACATCCCCTAGAGTTTGGGGGAGGATGGATACATGTGTACATATGGCCAAGTCCCTTTGCTGTTCACCTGAAACTATCAGAACATTGTTTTTTAATTGGCTATTCTCCAATACAAAATGGGCTTCTTGTGTGGTGTTCACGGTAAAGAACCTGCCTTCCAAAGCAGGAGACAGAAGAGATGTGGGTTTGATCCCTGGGTCAGGAAGAGCTGCTGGAGGAAGGCATGGCAACCCACTCCAGTATTCTTGCCTGGAGAATCCCATGGACAGAGGAGCCTGGTGGGCTATATAGCCCATAGGGCTGCAAAGAGTCAGAAATGACTGAGTGACTGAGCACGCAGGCAATACAAAATAACGTTTTTTAAAAAGAAACAGCCCAGTGGGGCCAAGCAGGTTGTTCTTGAAACTCATAAACTTGTTAATTAGCCTGCCAAGAAAGGAAGTGGCTTATCCTTCCTGAAGCCTGATGGAGAGCATCCTCAAGCCCAGCTTCAGCCATCTTATTAAACATCCCCTGCTGTGACACAGGGCCCTCACATGGTTACTCCAAAACAGCCAGCCATTCACAGATTACATGCGGGTCATGTGCAAGGGAGACAGATCCCAGAAAGAGCAGTGAGTCATTATTAAAAATTCTAAGACCCACAGTTCTGAGGTAGACATTCAGCTAGGGGCAGATCCACTGATCCCTGCCCTATATCTTCTTCCTGTAGACCAGAAAGCATGCTGAGCTGAGCTGTGCTGAAGGACAAGCCAGGCAACTTTCCTCTGAGGTTTCCAAGCAAGCCCCCCAAACTGCTTACAGGTCCTGGGAAGAGTGGTCCTGAATCGTCTCCACTGCCCTCCCAGCTGTGGAACATCCGCTTGGCTCAGGGAGCACTTAAGGAAAGGGTCAAAGCAGGCGAGTGCCCCGCCAGGCAGCGGCGGGTATGTAGTTGGCAAAACTTAACGCGCATTTTCCCAGTTCCCAGGAAAAGGGCGTAGTGGGGCCTGCCTACCCTGGAGGTGCTGCCTGGGGTTGCAGCACTTGGGACGAGCTCTTGTAGAGGCCCGCAGGTCAAGCGTCCCCAAAAGATGGGGCCAGCAGTGTGCAAAGGGGCAAACAGTCTTTCCTCCAGCAGGAGGGCAGCCAAAGCCTGAGGAGAGGTAAAGGGGCTGGGGTCGAAACCCATCCAGTGAGCCTACTCTCCACCGAGAAGGGTCCGGGGTGAGTCCCCGGGCCTGGCACATCGGTCGGTTGCCCGGTTGTACCCCGGCTCTTAGGGCTGCCAGACATATGGGACCCCTTCCTCTCCCGACCTCCTCGCCTGCTCAGGGAGCGCTGGGGCTCTGCCACCCTTGCGGGGGGCTGGTCCCGTGCCTCGGGATACAGGGCCAAGCGGGGACAGCCCGCAGGAGTGGCGGGCCGGCAACGAGCCGAGGACCAGGCAAGATGGGCGGGGGTCCCTGCAGACCTCGTCGCGTCCACCCCCGCCCTCCCCCGGTTGCCAAGCCTCACGTTGTCGATGACCACGGGCTGGTTGGCGATGATATCGTAGGACTCCATGGCCGGGCCAGGCCGGCCCTGCCCAGCAGGCGGGCTGCAGCAGTAACCAACGGCTGGCAGGCAGGCAGGCAGGCGGGCGGACCAGGACCACCGCGGCTCCAGACGCGCTGCTGCGCCCCTCCCACCCCGAGCACGCAGCCTACGCGAGCCCGGCGGAGGCTTTCAAGAGGGCGGGCCCCGCGGCCAGTCACTGCTCCCACCTAGGCAGATTGATGCCGGGCGCCGGGCCCCCGCGGGGGCAAAGGGGCGGGGCCGTCGGGTGCTGGCCAGCCAATGGAGGCCGCCGGGAAGAACTGCCCGGGCGCCTCCAAGGTAGGCTGCAGCGCGTGCGGGTGACGTCATCGCCCCGCGCTTAAAGAAGGTGCGGACGGAGCGGGAGGGCTGATAGTTCACTCGTCGTGGACTGTTGTTTTCCTAGCGAGCAGTCCCCAAGGAGGCCGGCGGTGGATCTTTCACACAAAGCATTTCTTTACTGAGCACTGAGGAAGATCCTTTTCCTTATAAAAATGATAATTTCGTAATAATGGTAGCTGAAGTGAGTGGAGCAACAGCTTAGTACTTGCGCAGCACTTCTTCCCATTTTACATAGATGTTAATATTGACTTCAGTTCAGTCGCTCATTCGCGTCTGACTCTTTGCGACCCCATGAATCGCAGCACGCCAGGCTTCCCTGTCCATCACCAACTCCCGGAGTTCACTGAGACTCAAGTCCATCGAGTCCGTGATGCCATCCAGCCATCTCATCCTCTGTCATCCCCTTCTCCTCCTGCCCTCCAGTCCCTCCCAGCATCAGTCTTTTCCAATGAGTCAACTCTTCGCATGAAGTGGCCAAAGTACTGGAGTTTCAGCTTTAGCATCATTCCTTTCAAAGAAATCCCAGGGCTGATCTCCATCAGAATGGACTAGTTGGATCTTCTTGCAGTCCAAGAGACTCTCATAGATATTACACCCTTGCAATCACTCGGGTATTATTTCCCGATTTTACAGATACAGGAACCGAGTAGCCTCAATGCGTGTGTACCTTGGCCAACAGTTATCCTGTTGGCAGCAGCTGGGATGAGCACGCGGGGAGCCTCCAACCGCTCAGGGGTCCACAGAGCAAGAAGATATCCAGTCCTGAATTCATTGACCAGACTGAGCCATAGTTATTTGCCATTCTATAGAACTTTCCCACTAGACTGTGAAATTAAATTTGGCCAAGTTGAAGCACAACATCATACAGGAAAGTGCAGAAGTAGTAAGTGTACATTTCAATAAATTATTAACTTGTGAATACTGAGCTTAAAAAAAACAGCATGAACAGCACTCCAGAAGCCTCCCACCCCTCTTGCTCACTGCCCTCTCTTCCTTGAAAGGGACTACTATCCTCCAGTCTACAGGTCACCACAGGTTAGTTTAGCCTATTTTGGAGTTTTATGCAAATAGAATTATGTGTTCATTTGTATCTGGTGTCTATGCGATCATAAAATGGGTCAGTGTGCAACTGTTTAAAATAATGAAGGAGTTCTATATAATCTGATATGAAATAAATCAAAGCAAAGAAAGGCAGTCACAGTGTCCAGAATATTTTATGTGTGAATGGCTCTGAACAATGTCTGAGGAACCTTCAAGACTTTTTAATTTGGGGAAGGGGGACCACTGGCAAAGGTGGAGGAATGAAGAGCAAATTCTTTGTACAATGTGAACTTTTATTTTAATTTTTTAATTTGTTCATGTATTTGTGCGTGTATTTGTGAGTTGCTCAGTTGTGTCCAGCTATTCTGTGGCCTCACAGACTGTAGCCAGCCAGGCCCCTCTGTCCATGGAATTTCCCAGGCAAGAGTACTGGAGTGGATTGCCATTTTCTTCTCCAGAGGATCTTCCTGACTCAGGAATCGAACCCACATCTCCTGTGTCTTCTGCATTGGCAGGCAGATTCTTTACCACTGGGCTACCTGGGAAGCCCCTGTTCATGTATATATTACTTTTTCCTTATTTTTAAGTTGTGGTAAAATCCATGCAACATACAATTTACCATCATAACCCATTAAATTCTTTTAATTTGGGGTATAGTTGGTTTGTAATGTTCAGTTTCAGGTGTACAGCAAAGTGAATCTGTTATACATATATCCACTGTTTTTAAGATTCTTCTTAGCTCATTTAAAAGTGTATGGTTCAGCAGTACTAAATACATTTGTAATATTGTGCAATAATTATCACCATCTATCTCCATAACATTTTTCACCTTATAACACTGAAATGCTGTACTCATTAAACAGTAACTTCCCATTTCCCATGTGACAGAATTTCCTTCCTTTTTATGGCTGAGTATATCCCATTATATGTACATACTACATTTTGCTTATCCATTCATCTGTTGATGAATTCTTGGGTCTCTTCCACATTTTAGCTATCGTAAGCAATACTGCTGTGAACACTGGTATATAAATACCTCTTCAAGACTCTGCCTTCAATTCTCTGGGATATATAACAAGATATGGGATTGGACTAGATTAAAAATTTACTGAGCATGGCCCCGCCCATCAGAGCAAGATTCCCCATAACTAGTCCTTCCTATCAGGAGGCTACCACAAGCCTCTTACCCTTATACATCAGAAGGAAGACAGAATGGAAACCACAGTTACAGAAAACTAACTAAACTGATCACTTGGATCACAGCCTTGTCTTAACTCAATGAAACTATGAGCCATGCTGGATAGGACCACCCAAGATGGATGGATCATGATGAAGAGTTTTGACAAAACATGGTAAGCTGAAGAAGAGAATGACAAGCCACTTCAGTATTCTTGCCTTGAGGACCCCATGAACTGTATGAAGAGGCAAAAAGATATGATACTGAAAGATGAACTCCCCAAGTTGGTAGGTTCCCAATATGCTACTGGGGAAGAGTGGAGAAGTAGCTTCAGAAAGAATGAAGAGGCTGAGTCAAAGCAAAAAGAACACCCATTTGTGGATGTGACTGGTGATGGAAGTAAAGTCCGATGCTATAAAGAACAGTATTGCATAGGAACCTGGAATGTTAGGTCCATGAATCAAGGTAAATTGAAAGTGGTCAAACAGGAGATGGCAAGAGTGAACACAGACATTTCAGGAATTAGTGAACTAAAATGGACTGGAATGGACAAACTTAATTCAGATGACCACTATATCTACAAGTGTGGCCAAGAATCCCTTAGAAGAAGTGGAGGAGTCCTCATAGTCAACAAAAGAGTCCAAAATGCAGTACTTGGATGCAATCTCAAAAACAACAGAATGATCTCTGTTTGTTTCCAAGGCAAACAATTTAGTATCACAGTGATCCAAGACTATGCCCAAACCAGTAATGCTGAAGAAGCTGAAGCTGAATGGTTCTATGAAGACCTACAAGACCTTCTAGAACTAACACCGCAACATATGTCCTTTTCATCACAGGAGACTGGAATGCAAAAGTAGGAAGTCAAGAGATACTTGGAGTAACAGGCAAATTTGGCCTTGGAGTACAGATTGAAGCAGGGCAAAGGCTAACAGGGTTTTGCAAAATAACGCACTGGTCATAGTAAACACCCTCTTCCAGCAACACAGGAGAAGACTCTACACATGGACATCACCAGATGGTTGATACAGAAATCAGATTGACTATATTCTTTGCAGCTGAAGACGGAGAAGCTCTATACAGTCTGCAAAAACAAGACTGGAAACTGACTATGGCTCAAATCCTGAACTCATTATTGCCAAATTCAGACTTAAATTGAAGAAAGTAGGGAAAACCACTAGACCATTCAGGTATGACCTAAATCAAATCCCGTGTGATTATACAGTGGAATTTTCAAAGAGATCCAAGGGATTATATCTGATAGATAGAGTGCCTGAAGAACTTTGGAAAGAGGTTGGTAACATTGTACAGAAGGTGATGATCAAAACCATCCCCAAGAAGAAGAAATGCAAAAAGGCAAAATGGTTGGCTGAGGAGGCCTTACAAATTGCTGAGAAAAGAACAGAAGCAAAAAGCAAAGGAGAAAAGGAAAGATATATCCATCTGAATGCAGACTTCCGAGAATATCAAGGAGAGATAAGAAACCATTCCTCAGCGATTAAGGCAAAGAAATAGAGGAAAACAACAGAATGGGAAAGACTAGAGATCTCTTAAAGAGAATTAGAGATACCAAGGGAACATTTCATGCAAAGATGGGCACAATAAAGGATAGATATGGTATGGGCCTAACAGAAGCAGAAGATATTAAGAAGACATGGCAAGAATACTCAGAAGAACTGTACAAAAAAGATCTTCATGACCCAGATAACCATGATGGTATTATCACTCACCTAGAGCCAGACATCCTGGACTGTGCAGTCAAGTGGGTCTTAGGAAGCATCACTATGAACAAAGCTAGTGGAGATGATGGAATTCCAGCTGAGCTATTTCAGACCCTAAAAGATGATGCTGTGAAAGCACTGCACTCAATATGCCAGCAAATTTGGACAACTCAGCAGTGGTCACAGGACTAGAAAAGGTCAATTTTCATTCCAATCCCAAAGAAAGGCACAGTTGCACTCATCTCACACGCTAGTAAAGTAATGCTCAAAATTCTCCAAGCCAGGTTTCAGCAATATGTGAACTTGAACTTCCAGATGTTCAAGCTGGTTTTAGAAAAGGCAGAGGAACCAGAGATCAAATTGCCAACATCCGTTGTTGGGTCATAGAAAAAACAAGAGAATTCCAGAAAAACATCTGCTTCATTGACTACGGCAAAGCCTTTGACCATGTGGATCACAACAAACTGTGGAAAATTCTTCAAGAGATGGGAATACCAGACCACTTTACCTGCCTCCTGAGAAATCTGTGTGCAGGTCAAGAAGCAACAGTTAGAACTGGACATAGAACAACAGACTGCTTCCAAACTATGTCAAGTTTGGAAGCAGGACTATGTCAAGGCTGTATATTGTCACTCTGATTATTTAACTTACATGCAGAGTACATCATGTGGAATGCCGGACTCGATGAACCACAAGCTGGAGTCAGGATTGCAGGGAGAAACATCAATAACCTCAGATATGCAAATGACACCACTCTTATGGCAGAAAGGGAAGAGGAACTAAATAGCGTCTTGAAGAAAGTGAAAGAGGAGAGTGAAAAAAATGACTTAAAACTCAACATTCAGGAAACTAAGGTCATGGCATCCTGTCCCATCACTTCACAGCAAAAAGATGGGAAAACAGTGGAAACAGTGACAGACTATATTCTTGGGTTTCAAATCACTGCAGGTGGTGACTGCAGCCATGAAATTAAAGGACGCTTTCTCCTCGAAAGAATAGCTATGACAAACCTAGACAACATATTAAAAAGCAAAGACATTACTATACTGACAAAGGTCCATCTAATCAAAGCTGTAGTTTTTCTACAGTAGTCATGTATAGATGTGAGAATTGAACCATAAAGAAAGCTGAGTGCCAAAGAATTGATGCTTTTGAACTGTGGTATTGGAGACAACTCTTGAAAGTCCCTTGGACTGCAAGGAGATCAAGCCAGTCAATCTGAAAGGAAATCAGTCCAAAATATTCATTGGAAGGACTCATGCTGAAGCTGAAAATCCAGTAGTTTGGCCACCAATACTTTGGTCAGTTTGTGAAGACCTGACCAATCAAAAAAGACCAAGACCGTGATGCTGGGAAAGAATGAAGGCAGAAGGAGAAGGGGATGTCAGAGGATGAGATGGTTGGATGACATCACCGACTAGATGGACATGAGTTTGAGCAAGCTCCAGGAATTGGTGATAGACAGGGAAGCCTGGTGTGCTGCAGTCCATGGAGTCTCAAAGAGTCGGATATGACTGAGCGACTGAACTGAACAGACTGATGGGATTGCTGGATTATATTAAAATTCTGCTTTTGATTGCTTTAAGAACAGCCATACTCTTTTCCATAGTGGATGTGTTATTTTTCATTCACAACAACAGTGCACAGGGATTCCAGTTTCTCCACAGCTTCACCATGGTGGTTATATTCAGGTTCTGTTTTGTGTTATAGCCATCCTCATGAGTATGAGATCGTAGCTCATCATTGGTTTGATTTGCATTTCTGCAGTGATTCATGATGTTGCATAGCTTTTAATTTGCTTATTGGCCACTTGTATATCTTCTTGGGTAAATGTCTATTCAGTTCCTTTACCCATTTTTTCAAGTTTCTTTTTAAAAATTGTTTGCTTGTTTATTTTTTATTTTTGGCTGTGCTGGGTCTCTGTTGCTGTGTGCAGGCTTTCTCTATTTGCGGCAGGTGGGGGCTACTCTCGTTGCAGTGTGCAGGCTTCCCATTGTGGTGTCTTCTCTTGTTGGGGAACACGGGCTCTAGGTGTTTGGGCTTCAGTAGCTGCAACACAGGGGCTCACTAGTTGTGGCTCACAGGCCCTAGAGCGCAGGCTCAGTAGTTGTGGCACACGGGGCTTAGTCGCTCTAAGGCATGTGGGATCTTCCTGGACAAGGGATTGAACCTGTGTCCCTTGCATTGGCAGAGATTCCTATCCACTGTGCCACCAGGGAAGTGCTTTTGATATGTTACTTTTAAAAATGAAATATGAAATGGAAATGAAAAAGTATTTGCATAACAAACCTGTGAGCTTAAGGGCCAGGGTCCGGCTTGTGAAGAGTCCTCAGAACTCTTGTCAGCAGGACAACAGTGTTGGAGAGAGAGTGCCTGAGGAAGGGCCCCCAAGGTACATTCTGTTAAAAGTCATTTGACATCTTTGTTAGTTATCAGTTGACCTCGTGCGTTTGAATTTATTTCTGGACCCTCTGTCCCATTGATCTATATGTCAGTACCACATGATCTTATTCATTGTAGTTTTCTCTGTATCTTGAAATCAGATAATGTTAAGTCCTCTTTTGTTCTTTTCAAATTGTTTTGAAAAATCTGGATCCTTTGACTTCTATACAATTTGGGGATCAGCTTCCCCATATCTTCAAGGAAGCCTCTTGGAATTTTGATTGGTTTTGCATTGAATCTATAGGTCAGTTTGAGGAAGTTAACATCTTAACATAATATCTTCTGATCCATAAGCGTATCTCTTTTCATATTCAGTTCAGTCAGTTCAGTCGCGTCCAACTTTGCCACCCCATGAATCACAGCACGCCAGGCCTCCCTGTCCATTACCAACTCCTGGAGTTCACTCAGACTCATGTCCATCAAGTCAGTGATGCCATCCAGCCATCTCATCCTCTGTCATCCCCTTCTCCTCCTGCCCCCAATCCCTCCCAGCATCAGAGTCTTTTCCAAGTCAACTCTTCGCATGAGGTGGACAAAGTACTGGAGTTTCAGCTTCAGCATCAGTCCTCCCAATGAACACCCAGGACTGATCTTTAGAATGGACTGGTTGGATCTCCTTGCAGTCCAAGGGACTCTCAAGAGACTTCTCCAAACCACAGTTCAAAAGCATCAATTCTTCAGTGCTCAGCCTTCTTCACAGTCCAACTCTCACATCCGTACATGACCACTGGAAAAACCATAGCCTTGACTAGATGGACCTTTGTTGGCAAAGTAATGTCTCTGCTTTTGAATATGCTGTCTAGTTTGGTCATAACTTTCCTTCCAAGGAGTAAGCGTCTTCTAATTTCATGGCTGCAGTCACCATCTGCAGTGATTTTGGAGCCCCCCAAAATAAAGTCTGACACTGTTTCCACTATTTCCCCATCTATTTGCCATGAAGTGATGGGACCAGATGCCACGATCTTAGTTTTCTGAATGTTGAGCGTTAAGCCAACTTTTTCACTCTCTTCTTTCACTTTCATCAAGAGGCTTTTTATTTCCTCTTCACTTTCTGCCATAAGGGTGGCGTCATCTGCATATCTGAGGTTATTGCTATTTCTCCTGGCAAGTCTTTTAAATTTTGTTATTATTATTGAAATATAATTGGTTTACAGGGTTGTGTTAGTTTCTGGTGTACAGCAAAATGGTTCAGTTGTATATACATATATGTACATATATATAGGTATATATTATATTCCAGATTCTTTTTCATTGCAGTTTATCACATGATATTGAATATAGTTTCCTGTGCTATACAGTATGACCTTGTTATTACTTTATAATAGTAGTTTATATTTGCCAGTCCCAAACTCCTAATTTATTTCCCCTTTTCCCCCTTTGGTAACCGTAGGTTTGTTTTGTGTTTCTGTTTGGTAAATAAGTTACTTTGTATTATATTTCAGATTCTACATATAAGTGACATCATATGATATTTGTCTGAATTACTTCACTTAATATGATAGTCTCTAGGTTCGTCTGTGTTGCCGCATTATTTCATTCATTTTTATGGCTGAGTAGTATTCCATTGTGTGTGTGTGTGCTCAGATGTGACTGACTCTTTGCAACTCCATGGACTGTAGCCCTCCAGCTCCTCTGTCCATGGGATTTCCCAGGCAAGAATACTGGAGTGGGTTGCCATTTCTGGCTCCAGGGAATCTTCCTGATCCAGGAATCCAACATGCATCTCCTGTGTCTTCTGCCTTGCAGGTGGATTCTTTACCACTAATGCCACCTGGGAAGCCAATATGAAATGAAAGTGAAAGTCGCTCAGTCGTGTCCGACTCTTTGCAACCCCATGGCCTATACAGTCCATGGAATTCTCCAGGCCAGAGTACTGGAGTGGGTAGCCTTTCCCTTCTCCAGGGGAACTTCCCAACCCAGGGATTTAACCCAGGTCTCCCACCTTGCAGACAGATTCTTTACCACTAATGCCACCTGGGAAATCTACATATATAGGACCAAATCTTGATAGATATTTAGGTTGCTTCAGTGTCTTGCCTTTTGTTAAGTAGTGCTGCTGTGAAGACTGGGATGCATGTTACAGCGTTATTTCTGTTTTATGTTTTTTGGTATTTTGCCCATGAGGCATCTGGGATTTTAGCTTTCTGACTAGGGATCAAACCCATACCCCCTGCCTTGGGAGGTGAAGTCTTAACCACTGGATTACCAGGGAGGTTCCTGTAATGCATATATCTTTTCCAATTAGAGTTTTCTCTGGATGTATGCCCAGGAGTGAGATACATTTTATTACTTTTGAAAGTTTTTGGTGTATAGATTTTAGAGTCTTCCATCAGGTTTATCCCTAAATAATTCATATTTTGATGCTAGAATCAATAGTGTTGTTTCTCTAATTTAAACTTTGATTATTTATTGTCAATAGGTAGAAATAAAATTCATTAAAAAACAACAACAATAGATTTTATAGTTACAGCAGATTTAGGTTTACAGAAAAATTGTGCAGAAAATACAAATTTCCCCTATACCTCCATATATGCCCACCCTTCCTTGCTGCAATTTCCTCAGTTCTTAACATTTTCCATTATTGTGTGCATATGTTGCAACTGATGAACCAATATTGATACATTATTATTAACTAAGGCCTACAGGTTACATTGCTTCCCCTGTGGCTCATTGGTAAAGAGTCTACCTGCCAATGCAGGACATGCAGGAGACGGGGATTGGACTCCTGGGTTGGGAAGATCCTGGAGGAGGTTATGACAACCCACTTCAGTATTCTTGCCTGGAAAATTCCATGGGCTGAGGAGCCTGGCGACACAGAGAATCAGACACGACTGAGCTACTAAGCACAGCATAGCCCATGGGTTACATTAGGGTTCATGTTTCATGTTTTACTTTCTTTGGGTTTTAGACAAATGCATAATGTATCCACCATTACAGTATCATTCAGAATAGTTTATGGCCTTAAACAAATTCCCTGTTCTCACATATTCACTCCGCCCTTCCTCCCCCACCCCCTTTTTTTTTTTTTTACTGTCTGTATGATTTTGCCTTTGTACCTAATGTCATACAGTTGGAATCATGCAGTGTGTAGTATTTTCAGGTTGACTTTTCTCACTTGGAATTATGCATTTAAGGCTCCTCCATACCTTTTTGTAACTCGATAGACTCATTTCTTCTGTTGCTGAATAGTATTCCATTGTCTGGATATATTGCTTTTTTTTTTCTTCAATGCACCCCTCAGCACTCAAAACTTCTCCAACCCAGGATCAAACTTGTGCCCTTTGTGTTGAGAGCACAGAGTCTTAACCCCTGGACCACCAGGGAAGTCCCTTGCAGCTTGTTTATCCATTCATCTATGGAAGGACATCTAAGTTGCTTCCATTTTTGGCAATTACAGAGTAAAGCTGTGGTAAACACCCATGTGCAGCTTTTTATGTGGGCATATAATTTCAATTCATTTGTTTAAGTACCTCAGAATATAACTGATGAATGGTAAACCTATGTTTAGCTTTGTAAGAAACTGCTAAACTTTGTTGCAAAGTGGTTGTATCAGTGTTGCATTCCCATCAGTAATGAATCAGAGTTCCTGTTTCTCCATATTCTCTACAGCATTTGATGTTGTCAGTGTTTTGGACTGTGAAGGTGAAGTCGCTCAGTTCTAATAGGTGTGCAGTGGCATCTCATTGTTGTCTTAATTTGTAATTTCTTAATGACATATGATGTTGTGCATCTTTCATATGAATATTTGCTACCTATATAGTGTAGCAAATGATGAGGTGTCTGTTCAGGTTTTGCCCATTTTAAAATTGAGTTGTTTTCTTGTCTAGTTTTAAGAACTCTTTGTATATTTTAGACGCATGTCCTTTATTACATGTGTATTTGCAAATATTTTCTCCTGGTTTGTAGCTTGTCTTTTCATTCTCTTAGTACAATTATTTTTAAAAACGTGTCCTGCTGCCCTGCTAAGCTCATTTATTTTTTTAAAGGATTTTTTTTTACCTGGATAATCAAGTCAACTAAGAATAAAGACAGTTTTACTTCCTTTCTAATCTGTATGCCTTTTATTTCTTTTTATTGCCCTACTGCATGGGTAGACCCTTTAGGACAAAGTTGAATGGGAGTGGTAAGAGTGGACATCCTTGTTTTGATCCTGAGATTAGAGAGAAAACATTCAATCAACATTTTGTTTGTGATGATGTTACTTTAGGTCTTTCGTAGATTCTCTTTATCAAACTGAGATAATTCTCTTTGTTTTCTAGTGAATGGGAGTCTTATCTTAAATGGATGTTGGTTGGTTTGGCTGGTTGGTTTAGTCACTAAGTTGTGTTTAGTTGCTAAGACTATTGCAACCCCATGGACTGTAGCCTGCCAGGCTCCTCTGTCCATGGGATTCTCCAGGCAAGAGTACTAGAGTGGGTTGCCATTTAGCTTTCATCAAGTGCTTTTTCTTTAATATGGAGCTTTTTCTCTTTTTTTAAAAAGAAAAGTGCTTTCTGTTTTACATTACTATTAAGGATATCTATTTCTTCTTGAGGAGGCTCTATTAGTTTGTGTTAAGGAATCTGTACATTTTATCTAGTTGTTGAATATATTGGCAGAAAGTTTTTTTTTTAAATAATTGTACATTTATCTTCCTTTAAATCTGTAGTATCACTAGTAATGTCTACTTTCTCATTCCTGATATTGTTAATATGTTTTCTGTCTTCGTCTCTGATCAGTCTGACTACAGTTTTATATTTTATTGATTTTCTCAAAGAACTAGCTTTTTGTTTCATTGATTTCCCCCCCGGCCCAGTGGTTTTTAAGTTTTTAAAAGGCTATAAAAAACAACAGCAAAGAGAAAAGCAACATACATAGCCTGCAAAACTTGAAATATTTTCTATCTGGCTCTTTACAGAAAAGATTTATTGATTCTTACTCCATCTTTGGATGAGTATGTAAATATAGATGTTGTTGAACTGAAAGAACCAGACTGCTGGTGATTTCTCCAGGAAAAAAGAAAAAAAAGGGGGGGTTTATTTGGGGATCCACAGAGAATTCCCATTTGAGGTCTTCAATCATGGTGTGCTACGGATAAGTCTCTGCACAGCAAAAGAGGGAGAACTCTTTTATAAAGGAGAAAAGCAAGTTGGGGAAGGCTATAACAAACAAAGAATCCGTAGCTTTTCACTGGCTGAGCCCTTGCCAGAAAGGCAAGAGGAACTGTTTCTTCTTCCTGTTGGGCTCTGAGAGTAAGAGTTCTCCCTTGTGGTCTCTCAACTCTAAATAGAGCTGAAGTTTCTGTTTATTAATTTCTTAACAATATTTTTCTGTCATACCTTGGTACTTAACAATTCTGCCTGGAAATAAGAGAATCAGGGAGGAGAAAGTCTGTTGATCAGGTAAAGAAGTGCTTTCTGTTTTACATTACTATTAAGGATATCTATTTCTTCTTGAGGAGGCTCTATTAGTTTGTGTTAAGGAATCTGTACATTTTATCTAGTTGTTGAATATATTGGCAGAAAGTTTTTTTTTTAAATAATTGTACATTTATCTTCCTTTAAATCTGTAGTATCACTAGTAATGTCTACTTTCTCATTCCTGATATTGTTAATATGTTTTCTGTCTTCGTCTCTGATCAGTCTGACTACAGTTTTATATTTTATTGATTTTCTCAAAGAACTAGCTTTTTGTTTCATTGATTTCCCCCCCGGCCCAGTGGTTTTTAAGTTTTTAAAAGGCTATAAAAAACAACAGCAAAGAGAAAAGCAACATACATAGCCTGCAAAACTTGAAATATTTTCTATCTGGCTCTTTACAGAAAAGATTTATTGATTCTTACTCCATCTTTGGATGAGTATGTAAATATAGATGTTGTTGAACTGAAAGAACCAGACTGCTGGTGATTTCTCCAGGAAAAAAGAAAAAAAAGGGGGGGTTTATTTGGGGATCCACAGAGAATTCCCATTTGAGGTCTTCAATCATGGTGTGCTACGGATAAGTCTCTGCACAGCAAAAGAGGGAGAACTCTTTTATAAAGGAGAAAAGCAAGTTGGGGAAGGCTATAACAAACAAAGAATCCGTAGCTTTTCACGGCTGAGCCCTTGCCAGAAAGGCAAGAGGAACTGTTTCTTCTTCCTGTTGGGCTCTGAGAGTAAGAGTTCTCCCTTGTGGTCTCTCAACTCTAAATAGAGCTGAAGTTTCTGTTTATTAATTTCTTAACAATATTTTTCTGTCATACCTTGGTACTTAACAATTCTGCCTGGAAATAAGAGAATCAGGGAGGAGAAAGTCTGTTGATCAGGTAAAGCACCTGGTAGAGCACACCTTGTGTCCTCAGGTTGCAAAGCAACCCATATTCTCTCTCTCCAGTTGATGTGAGCAGATAGAAGGGAAAGGAGGGATAAGTGGGAGACGAGGTGGTGAGGATTTTGGTAGTGACTTGTTGGGATCAACAGTGGCCTCTCATTTCACCAGCACTCAAGTGAGGACGGGCTGCTGCTGGCTGGTGTCTGCTGCGGCAGTCAAGGTGGACCAGCTGGCCAGGTGTAGGGTTGTATTTGAGAATCAAACAGAGGACTTGCTCATGGATTGGATGCATGGTGAAACAGAGAGAGAAGAGTCTGGAGTGTACTCTGGATTTTGGCCTGAACAAGTAGAAGGATTGATTTGTTGCTGAGATGGGGGAAAGTGGCAGGAGTAGGCCATAGGACTTGAAAGACAGATGCTTGTGCATCTTGAATTTGAAGCTAGCCATTGCTTTGGTTTTATTGACCCTCAGCATTGTGTGAAATCTCCTTGGTTACAGTCCCCCAGAGGACTCCATCTCCAACCCACGTCCAGTCCATGCCCAGGCCCTTCCAGGGTCTTGCTTGATTGAAGCCTCCCCAATCTCTTGCCCAGGTCTTTTCCACCTCTGGGAATTTACGTCAAGTCCAATTCTGTAAAGAGCAATATTACATAGAAACCTGGAATGTTAAGTCCATGAATAAAGGCAAATTGGAAGTGGTCAAACAGGAGATGGCAAGAATGAAGATCAACATTTTAAGAATCAGCTAATTAAAATGGACTGGAATGGGTGAATTTAACTCAGATGACCATTGTATCTACTACTGTGGGCAAGAATCCTTTAGAAGAAATGGAGTAGCCATCATAGTCAACCAAAGAGTCTGAAGTGCATTTCGGTTCAGTTCAGTTCACTCACTCAGTCGTGTCCGACTCTGCGACCCCATAAATTGTAGCACGCCAGGCCCCCTGTCCATCACCAACTTCCGGAGTCCACCCAAACCCATGTCCATTGAGTCAGTGATGCCATCCGCCATCTCATCCTCTGTCGTCCCCTTCTCCTCCTGCCCTCAATCTTTCCCAGCATCAGGGTCTTTTCAAATGACTCAGCTCTTTGCATCAGGTGGTAAAAGTACTGGAGTTTCAGCTTCAACATCAGTCCTTCCTATGAACACCCAGGACTGATCTCCTTTAGGATGGACTGGTTGGATCTCCTTGCAGTCCAAGGGACTCTCAAAAGTCTTCTCTAATACCTATGACCTAATAAGATCCCTTACAATTATAGAGTGGAAGTGACAAATAGATCCAAAGGATTAGATCTGATAGACAGAGTGCCTGAAGAACTATGGATGAAGATTCATGACATTGTACAGGAGGCAGGGATCAAGACCATCCCCAAGGAAAAGAAATGCAAAAAGGCAAAATGGGTAATCCCAGTGCACCAGGAGGGAGGTGGGAGGGGAGTTCAGAATTGGGAACTCATGTACACCCGTGGTGGATTCATGTTGATGTATGGCAAAACCAATAGTATTGTAAAATAAAATAAAGTAAAATTTAAAAAGAAGGAAAAATGGTTGTCTGAGGAGGCCTTACAAGTAGCTGTGACTAGAAGAGAAGCAAAAGACAAAGGAGAAAAAGAAAGATGCACCCATTTGAATGCAGAGTTCCAAAGAATAGCAAGGAGAGATAAAAAAGCCTTCCTCAGCAATCAATGCAAAGAAATAAAAAGGAAAAGAATAGGAAAGAATGGGAAAGTCTAGAGCTCTCTTCAAGAAAATTAAGAGATACCAAGGGAACATTTCAAGCAAAGATGGGCACAATAAAGGACAGAAATGGTTTAGCCCTAACAAAAGCAGAAGATATTAAGAAGAGGTGGCAAGAATACACAGAAGAGCTATACAAAAAAGATCTTTATGACCCAGATAATCACGATGGTGTGATCACTTACCTAGAGCCAGATATCCTGGAATGTGAAGTCAAGTGGGCCTTAGGAAGCATTACTAAGAATAAAGCTGGTGGAGGTGATGGAATTCCAGGTGAGCTATTTCAAATCCTAAAAGACAATGCTTTGAAAGCGCTGCTATCAATATGCCAGCAAATTTGGAAAACTCAGCAGTGGCCACAGGACTGGAAAATGTCAGTTTTCATTCCAATCCCAAAGAAAGGCAATGCCAAAGAACACTCAAACTACTGCACAATTGCACTCATCTCACACGCTAGTAAAGTAATGCTCAAAATTCTCCAAGCCAGGTTTCCAGATGTTCAAGCTGGTTTTAGAAAAGGTAAAGGAACCAGAGATCAAATTGCCAACATCCGTTGGATCATCAAAAGAACAAGAGAGTTCCAGAAAAACATCTATTTCTGCTTTATTGACTATGCCAAAGCCTTTGACTGTGTGGATCACAACAAACTATGGAAAATTCTTCAAGAGAGGGGAATACCAGACCACCTGACCTGCCTCTTGAGAAATCTGTATGCAGGTCAAGAAGCAACAGTTAGAACTGGACATGGAACAACAGACTGGTTCCAAATAGGAAAAAGAGTACGTCAAGGCTGTATATCATCACCTTGCTTATTTAACTTATATACAGAGTACATCATGAGAAACGCTGGGCTGGAAGAAGCACAAGCTGGAATCAAGATTGACAGAAGAAATATCAATAACCTTAGATATGCAGATGACACCACTCTTATGGCAGAAAGCAAAGAAGAACTAAAGAGCCTCTTGATGAAAGTGAAAGAGAGGGGAATACCAGACCACCTGACCTGCCTCTTGAGAAATCTGTATGCAGGTCAAGAAGCAACAGTTAGAACTGGACATGGAACAACAGACTGGTTCCAAATAGGAAAAAGAGTACGTCAAGGCTGTATATCATCACCTTGCTTATTTAACTTATATACAGAGTACATCATGAGAAACGCTGGGCTGGAAGAAGCACAAGCTGGAATCAAGATTGACAGAAGAAATATCAATAACCTTAGATATGCAGATGACACCACTCTTATGGCAGAAAGCAAAGAAGAACTAAAGAGCCTCTTGATGAAAGTGAAAGAAGAGAGTGAAAAAGTTGGCTTGAAACTCAGCATACAGAAAACTAAGATCATGGCATGTGGTCCCATCACTTCATGGGAAATAGATGGGGAAACAGTGCAAACAGTGACCGACTTTTTTGGGGGGTTCCAAAATCACTGCAGATGGTGACTGCAGCCATGAAATTAAAAGACTCTTGCTCCTTAGAAGGAAAGTTATGACCAACCTAGACAGCATATTAAAAAGCACAGACATTACTTTGCCAACAAAGGTCCATCTAGTCAAAGCTATGTTTTTTTCCAGTAGTCATGTATTGATGTGAGAGTTGGATTCTAAAGAAAGCTGAGCACAGAAGAATTGATGCTTTTGAACTGTGGTGTTGGAAAAGCCTCTTGAGAGTCCCTTGGACTGCAAGGAGATCCAACCAGTCCATCCTAAAGGAAATCAGTCCTGAATATTCATTGTAAGGTCTGATGTGGAAGCTGAAAGTCCAACACTTTGGCCACCTGATGCAAAGAACTGACCCACTGGAAAAGACTCAGATTTTGGGAAAGATTGAACGCAGGAGGAAAGGGGGACTTCAGAGAATGAGATGGCTGGATGGCATCACCAACTCAATGGACAAGAGTTTGAGTAAACTCTGGGAGTTGGCGATGGAGAGGGAGGCCTGGTGTGGTGCAGTCCATGGGGTCATAGAGTCAGACACGCCTGAGCGACTGAACTGAACCAGGATACACTTGCAGCATTTGCATTTGTAGGGTGAGTGTTCTCTTTCTACAGGAGATTTTAGGTCATTTGGGGGCTGTTGTGTTTCCTCTCCACCAAGACAAGTGGCAGAAGGCAGAGAATCAGGCCTGGGCTTAGGACTTCTTTTTACATTGACCAGAATTCGAAGTTGGGCATTTTCTGTCTTCCAGTGATGCTGAGGATGTGAGTTTTGTGTTGTGGTATATGTTCTTTTTGTTGTTTTTGTTTTCTTGAAGATATTGCAGGGAAGTAACATTTTTGCTGCTTCAATTGCCTCCTGTTATGGGTTGAATTGTGTCCCCTCCCCAGATGTATATGTTGATGTCCTAACCACCAGTAGTTCAGAAATGAGGTGCATTAGGGTAGACTATAAATCGATATGACTGATGTCCTTATAAGAGAAATTCTGGACAGAGATGATGTGGAAGGAAGTCACAAGAAGACAGCTGCCCACAAGCCAGGTTGAGAGGCCTCAGAAAGAACCAACTCTGTCGCAGACTTCTGGTCTCCATAACTGTTAGATAATAGACTGATGTTTAACCTCACCATTTTCTGGAACTTTGTTAGGGCAGCCGCAACAATCATCTGAGCTACTCAGAATTCAACTTTATAACGTTTTCTATAACTTCTCCCTCCATCCCATCCCCTCCTCAGATTTCTTCCATCCTATCACTGCATACAAAGCAGGACTGGCTACATAACTTGTAGGACACAGTGTATAGTGAAAACGCAGGAAGAAAAGTACAGTTAAAGGTGCTAAAATAGAAAGACATTTTCCTCCTTTGGAACTACTTTAATCTTATGAAATGTAATAGGGGAAATAGTGACATATGAGTGTCGGCATCAACTTATATTTTTATTTAGAACGTTTCTGGTGCTATACTTCTGTTAAAGAAGAGGGCAGCAGAGGATGAGATTTCGGTAGCACCACGGACGAATGGACATGAGCCTGAACAAACTCCAGGAGATTGTGGAGAACAAGGAAGCCTGGTGTATCGTAGTCCATGGGGTCGCAATGAGTTGGACACGACTTAGGGACTGCACAACAATAACAACGATTCTATTATGAATATGAGTGTCGGCATCAACTTATATTTTTATTTAGAACGTTTCTGGTGCTATACTTCTGTTAAAGAAGAGGGCAGCAGAGGATGAGATTTCGGTAGCACCACGGACGAATGGACATGAGCCTGAACAAACTCCAGGAGATTGTGGAGAACAAGGAAGCCTGGTGTATCGTAGTCCATGGGGTCGCAATGAGTTGGACACGACTTAGGGACTGCACAACAATAACAACGATTCTATTATGTGATGCAATAAATAACGATACTTTTGTAATGTGATATGTTGATTTGTCCTAAGTTTTTTCTGGCTATTCTAGCTACTTGTAGTCCATTTAAGTTGATTTAATTCAGTTTTTGTCACTTGCAACTGAAGAGTTCTGGTTGCCTCCAGGAGCGGTGCCTGAGGATAAAGGAAGGCAGTGCAAACCCCAAGGCAGTGAGTGGAGAGGCTGTTGCCTTACGGGGGCCTCTCCCTTTCCGGTCCTGGCCCACAGACACCGCCCTCCCCCTTCCCACCGTGGCCCTGCCCAGCCCCTCGCTTCCGTTTCCGGCGTGACGTCACAGACTGTCGGTTCTGAAGTATCCAGGAGTTAAAGGCTGTTGTATCTGAAGTGTTTTGGGAGATTGCTCCTGTGTAATGGTACACAGACTATGGCAAAGAAGAGAAGAGCAGAGGCTCTCTTCTTTGTTCTCTTCCTGGGTTACTGGCAAGGTGCAGAGCCCCCTCTTTTCCATCTGACCAGAGGCGCCGCCCCAGGTGTATTGTGGCAGGTGGAGATGCGTGTGAAGACTCATCGTGAGCCTGAGTCAGGCAGGAGACGGCGCTCGCCTCCCGTGGGTGCTGGAGTGAACGCAGGGTTTCTCCTCGCTCTACCTGCTTGACCTCCCCGGATCTACCTTAGGGGTTCTTTGCAAAGGAGAAAGGAGAAACGTTAACAGTATTCCTAACTTTGCACACTACTCAGATCCAGAGCTCCGTGCGAGAGTAGCATACTTGCACATTTTAACTTTTCCTGTGAAAAATTTCAAACATATACAAAAGGAGAGAGATTAGTGTTGACACAGTGAACCTATATGTGCTCATCAGTCGCGTCTTGTTTTGTCTATCCCCTCATATTTACACACAATGTTTTATTTTTTAAATTTTTATTATTTTTCACACTTTTTCCCCTTAATTTACTTACCTTTGATTGAAGGATAATTGCAATATTATATTGGTTTCTGCCATATAGCAATATGGATCAGCCATAAGTCTACATTTGTCCTCTCCCTCTTGAGTCTGCCTACCACTTCTCATCCCATCCCACCTTTCTAGGTTGTCATGGAGGCTGAGTTTGAGTTCTCTAAGTTTTATAGCAAATTCCTCCTGGCTGTTCGCACAGAGCACTTTAAACAACAGCTTGATATATTAGTCACATAACATAAAATACACCCTTTACAGTGTCTATTCATGGGGTTGTGAACCACCGCTATCTATTTTTAGAACATTTTCAGCGCTCCCCAAAGTAATATCACACCCACTTGCTATTGATCCCCATCCCCCATTTTCCACAGCCCCTGGCCACCATTAACCCACTGTCTGTCCTAGGGATTTGTCTATTCTGGGTATTTGTATATGGAATCACACACTATGTGGTCTTTTGTGACTGGTTTGTCTCCTTTAACATGTTTTCAGGGTTCATCCACATGGTAGCATGCCTCAGGAATACATTCCTTTTTATGGCTGAATGATATTCCATTGCATGGTCTTACCCTATTTGGTTGATTCATTTATCAGTTGATGGACGTTTGGTTTGTTTCCACCTTTTGACTATCTGAATAGTGTTGTTATGAACATCTTATGAATGTGGATTTTTCAAAGTGAACATTAGATTTCCATGCTCTACTTTTAGGATCTTACTGCAATTGGAAGCACTTGTGCTATTTACTAAACTGATTGGCTGGGACATTCTGGGACATTCTCTCAATGAAAGAAATTGGGTCTGTGGAGAACCAGCAGACACAATCCTTATGATGGAGGAAACTACAGTACTGTTTTCCAGAAATTCAGTAGACCAAGAGTACAAAACAGTTATCTGTCATGAAGGACAGAAGTACATTATACAGCAGTCAATCAGGGGTGACTTCAAGGAAAGGTCCTTGTTGTTCATTCACTAAGTCCTGTCTGACTCTGTGACCCCCATGGACTGCAGCACCCCAGGCTGCTCTGTCCTCCATCATCTCCCCTAGTTTGTTCACATTTATATCCATTGAGTTGCACATACTGTCTAACCATCTCAGTCTCTGCCAGCTCCTTCTTTTGCCTTCAATCTTTCCCAGCATCAGGGTCTTTTCTAATGAGCCAGCTCTTTGCATCAGGTGGCCAGAGTATTGGAGCTTCAGCTTCAGCATCTGTCCTTCCAATGAATATTCAGGGTTGATTTCCTTTAGGATTGACTGGTTTGATCTCCTTGCAGTCCAAGGGACTCTCAAGAGTCTTCTCCAGCACCACAATTTGAAAACATCAGTTCTTCAGTGCTCAGCCTTCTTTACTGTCCAACTCTCACATGCATACATGACTACTGGAAAAACCATAACTTGGACTATAGTGATCTTTGTTGGCAAAGTGATGTCTCTGCTTTTTTTTTTTTTAATGTCTCTGCTTTTTAATATACTGTCTAGGTTTGTCATAGCTTTCCTTCCAAGAAGCAATCGTCTTTTAATTTTGTGGCTAGAAGGAAATGCAACCCACTCCAGTGTTCTTGCCTGGAGAATCCCAGGGACGGAGAAGCCTGGTAGGCTGCTGTCTGTGGGGTCCCACAAAGTCGGACGTGACTGAAGTGACTTAGCAGCAGCAGTAGCAGCAGCAGCACACTTTAAAAACAAGGGTTTATATTTTACTGCATGGGCTTACTTACACTTCTACCTTATTGATTCCTAGTGATTCCCAACTGTCTCAGCAAGAGAAAAATTTTTGTGCCCTTCATTCACCAAAAAGCCATCATATCCATGCACTATTAACCACTTGTCAGCAATTTCCCTGTAGAGTGGGAACCTGTCATGTGCACACACTACTCAGTGTCTCTGCAGGACTGTGAGGAAACCAGTGTTGTTTTGGCTTTGAGGTAAAAGTTCAGATTCTTGAGGAAACTTCATGGATACTGTGTGGAACTCAGAATGGGGTCAGGGGGTTGGGCACTGTGGCCCAAAGCGCTTTCATTAAAGCACAAGTTTCTCCTTCCTGATGGGTTTTGCCCACTCCTTAGGGGCCAGACGGAGAAGGCAATGGCACTCCACTCCAGTACTCTTGCCTGGGAAATCGCCTGGATGGAGGAGCCTGGTAGGCTGCAGTCCATAGGGTTAACTAAGAGTTGGGCACGACTGAGAGACTTCACTTTCACATGCATTGGAGAAGGAAATGGCAACCCACTCCATTGTTCTGCCTGGAGAATCCCAGGAACAGAGAAGCCGAGTGGGCTGCCGTCTGTGGGGTCGCACAGAGTCGGACATGACTGAAGCGACTTAGCAGCAGCAGCAGCAGGGGGCAGAAAAAAGGGCTGACCTTGAATCAGGAAAATAAGTCACAGACATTATGACCTCCAAAAAGGAAAGCCTGATATTGTAGCTCAAAGGGCTTCCACAGTGGCTCAGTGGTAAAGAACCTGCGTGCAATGCAAGAGACATGGGTTCGATACCTGACTCTGGAAAATTCTCTGGAGGAGAAAATGGCAACCTACCTACTCCAGTATTCTTGGCTAGGAATCCCATGCACAGAGGAGCCTGGAGGGCTACAGTCTGTAGGGTCGCAAAGAGTTGAACTTGACTGAGGGAATGAGCACACACACACACATAGCTCAAAATCTCCCCAGGTCGCTACAGTCTTTTTGCACCATTAATTCATGTCCTTGATGTAGCCACATGTGGGTCAACAGGAGTCTTAACACCCATCTGTGCTGTCCTAGGGGAGATGGCTGACCTGGTCCATCTCTGTTTGCATTTTCATTTTTTTTTCAATCCTGAATGACAACATCAGGAATTCCTTGTATTTATCAAGTCAAATCAGGATGACCTGAGGCCCTTAAGCCTCTACTAAATACAAAATCCTCGTGAGGATCAATGCAGAGTATGCAGCAGGATTGTTCCCTTTATTCCAAAACAAGAAAGCATCACATTTCCAGAACAGTCAGGCACTGCCCATTGACCTCATTACCTGTGGAGGGGAGAGTTTTGGTTGAATACCTCCCAAGACGTGTGTCCATCTGTCTCCATTCCTCCCATAACTGAGTACTGAGCATACCCTTGCTTGGAACCAGCTCTGTTTACTGTCGTCCATCGTAGATAATAGCACTGAGTTGGGATGAGGGGTGAGCATTCTCAGTCTGAAGGTCACATTGGTGAATTTCCTCCCCCTCCCCACAGCCCTCCTGTGGTCTGTATCTTTCCCTCCAGCCTCAGACGAGAAAGCCACATCCCACAGAACCTCACTGCCCAAGGTCATGCAGTGTTTAAATGTCCTGCTGCTGCTGCTGCTAAGTCGCTTCAGTCATGTCTGACTCTGTGTGACCCCATAGACAGCAGCCCACCAGGCTCCATCGTCCCTGGGATTCTCCAGGCAAGAACATTGGCGTGGGTTGCCATTTCCTTCTCCAATGCATGAAAGTGAAAAGTGAAAGTGAAGTCACTTCAGTCATGCCCGACTCTTAGCGACCCCATGGACTGCAGCCTACCAGGCTCCTCCGTCCATGGGATTTTCCAGGCAAGAGTACTGGAGTGGGTTATCAAATGTTCTACCAGCACCCAAGTCCAGTGCTTTTCCCCTAGAGCCGACCAAATGCAGGATGCTCCTCTCAGAATACCATCCAAGAGAGTGTCGATTTCAAAAGAGTCACATGCAGCTCCTAAGTGAAAGACTGACTCACAGCTGAGGCTTATTTTCCCCACAGGTTCAAATGCTGAATCTTCATCAAATTCAAAAATCTTGGACAAAGGGCTGGCTGAACTCTTTGGTAAGTGCCCCTCTCATGTGAGATGGTCAGGCTGTATTTGAAGAGTCTGATGCTCGTCTGTGGTGGTCTCCTAGGTAACCTGTCCCTGGTGCTGCTCTGATGGGAAGGAAAGTGCTTTGCCTTGGGGCTAGAACAGATTTTCTAGATGTCAGAATCTCAAGAAATTAAGTAAATCATTGAAGATAAATAGTTAGAAAGGATTGTGCTCCTTAAAGAAGGGTCTGTGTAGCAGCAGCAGGGGCACCATCTGGGAACTCTGCTGGAAGTGCAGCATCAGACCCCAGCTGAGACCAGCTGCATCCATCTATTCAGAGGATTTTTGCTTGTGTTAGGGATGGGCAGGGCTTCCCAGGTGGCACAGTGGTAAAGAATCCATCTGCCAAGCAGGAAACGTAAGTTCAATCCCTGTGTTGGGAAGATCCCCTGGAGAAGGAAATGGTAACCCACTCCAGCATTCTTGCCTGGAAAAATCCCACGGACAGAGGGGCCTGGTGGGCTACAGTCCATGGGGTCACAGAGAGTCGGATGCAACTGAGCACAGCACACAGCGATGGGCAAGGCCCCATCGCTAAGATAATCCTCCTTCTAGGTACTCAGCCCTTACTGCACATGAGAATCCTCTGGGGAGATTGTGAGAAAGGGACACCCAGGCCCACCTCTGCAGTGATCAGATTCCTTGGTGTGGGGTGAGACCTCTGCATGAGTGGTTTTCTAAGCTCTCCAAGGGATTCTGTGCTGGGACTTACTGGTCTACTCTGAGCCTTTCACTTAATATTTGAGAAAATCTGAGGTCCAGGGAAGTCATCTTTAGCAGAGAGCTGAGACTGACGACAAACACTAAAATTGCAGTCCTCTGCTGAAAGAAGCCATCTAGATTCTAGAGAAATCTTTCCTCTCTGGTGGCTGTGTGATCATGAGTGGACACAGAGTCGTCTTGAGAAAGAGCTCCTAGATATGTAAGTGTTGATGCTTCCTCTGGGTTAGGAGCTGTTAGATGTTCTGATCACAGAGCAATGCCTTCCTTCCAGCCCTGCTTGGAAGCCTTCTGTCCACACGAGATGTGGATTCTTTTTCCTGTCTCATGTCAGGAATTCGGAGTTTGGCCTTTTTCCATGTGTGCTATTAAAGAAGCTTCATTAAATCTTCACTAACTGTCTGGCTGATTGATGGATGGTCTGTGACCATGACTGAGGGGCTTTCCCCATAGCTCAGTGGTAAAGAATTCACTTGCCAATGCAGGAGAGAGGGGTCAGTCTCTGGGTTGGGAAGATCCCGTGGAGGAGGAAATGGCAACCCTCTCCATCTCTAGTATTCTGGCCTGGAAAATTGTATGCATAGAGGAGCCTGGCGGGCTACTGTCCATGGGGTTGCAAAAGAGTCGGACATGACTTAGCAACTAGACAACAACATATATGTACATATACACACACTGTAAGTTAGGAATATGGAATTAACAGATACACACTATTATATATTAAAATAAATAACAAGGATTTACTGTATAGCACAGGGAACTATTGGACTAGGAAATGGAAACTCACTCTAGTATTCTTGCCTGGAGGATTCCATGGACAAAGGGCCTTGGTGGACTACAGTCCATGGGGGTCACAAAGAGTTGGACATGACTGAGTGACTGAGCACACACACAGGGAACTATATTCAATGTTTTGTAATAACCTATATGGAAAAGAACCTGAAAAAATATGTATAACTGAATCACTTTGCTATGCACCTGAAACTAACACAATATTGTAAATCAGCTATACTGCAATTAAATTCTTTAGAAGGGAAGGAGAAATTAATGTATTTACAACATGTAGCTGTAAAAGAGTACTAACATTTTATAATGGTGGGGACTAAATAGGGGCTGCCATATCTGACTGATACCTTATGTCTCTGGACAGGAGAGACCTTGAGGGGGACCTTATTAAATATTGTTGTCAGCTGGATTCAGAGCTCAGCCTACCCGACACGGCCCACTGCTTTCTCCTGGAGGCCACTCAGCCTAGCATCTGTCCCCTGCTGCCTTGGCTGAGCTGACTTTCCTCTCCCACATGCTGCTGACCCTTGTCTCGTTGCTCTTGGGCAGCTGTGTTGGCATGTCTGGTCTTGTTTGTGTGTATTTATGCCTCTCCTTCATGTCTGAGTGGCTCAGGGACCCAGACCAGGAGGCAGATCTGTCCTCTTTGTTTTGTTTGCTTTAAAATATTTAATCATTCATTTAATGCCTACTATGTATGTTGTATAGAGTTTATTTGTCCAATTTTTTTTTCTTTTTAAAACCTTAGCCATTTTATATATTTTTATTTATTTATTTACTATTTATTTGGCTGCATGAGGTCTTAGTTGTGGCATGTGGAATCTTCCATCTGCGTTACAACAGATGAACTCTTAGCTGCAGCACACGTATTTAGTTCCCTGACCAGGGGTTGAACCTGGCCTTCCTGCATTGGGAGTGCAGAGTCTTAAGCACTGGGCCACCAGAGAAGTCCTATTTGTACAATTTAGATTTCAAATGTTTATTTTGACCTTGTTAGTTTTGAAGTTAGACCACATATGACCCCCAAGCAGTGCTACTAATAGTAAGCCATTTCCCATGTAGGTTCATAAAAAGACAACCACCTTATGCACTTCCAGCTTTATGAGCTATAACTGATACATAATATCATGTAAGTTTAAGGTGTAAATGTGATGATTTGATACACTTATGCATTGCAAATTCAGTAACACCATAGTGTTAGCTAATTCCTCCGTTGTGTCACATAATAACTATTTCTTTTTTTGTGGTGAGAACATTTAAGATCTACTGTCTTGGCAACTTTCAAGTATCTGATATAGTATTATTAACTGTAATGACCACACTGTATAGTAGATCCCCCAAACATACTCATCTTATCACTGGAAGTTTGGACTTTGACCTATATCTTGCCATTTCCCCCACCCCTGACTCCTGGCAACCACCATTCTACTTTCTGTTTCCGTGAGTTTGACTTTTAGATTCCACCTATAAATGAGGTCACATAGCATTTGTTTTTCTATGTAACTTATTTCACTTAGCATAATGCCCTCAAAAATCCATTCAGGCTGTTGCAAAAGGCAGGATTTCCTTCTTTCTCATAGCCAAACAATATTCTATTGTGTTGTACGTATAAAGCATATTACCTCTGCTTTATCCATTCATCCACTGATAGACACTTAGATTGCTTCCATATCTTGGCTATTGTGAATAATGCTGTATGAACATGGGAGTGCACTATCTCTCTGAGATACTGTTCTCATTTTCTTTGGATGTATACCCAGAAGTGGGATTAGTGAATTAAGGTAGTTCTATTTTTAATTTTTAAGAAACATCCATATTGTTTCCCACAGCAGCTGTACCAGTTTACATTTCCACCGACAGTGCACAAGAGTTCCCCTTTCTATACATCCTTGTCAGCATTTGTTGCATCTTGTCTTTTTGATGAGAGCCATTCTAACAGGTGTGAGGTGACATCTCATTGTGGTTTTGATTTGCATTTCCCTGATCGTTAGTGGTGTCAAGCACTGTTTCATGTATCTGTTCATCATTTGTATGTCTTCTTCAGAAAAATGTCTATCCCATTCCTCAGCCCATTTAAAAGCCAGATTGATAATTTTTGCTATTGAGTTGTATAAATCCTTTATATATTTTGGATATTGGCCTCTTAACAGCTCTGTGATTTTCACATATTTTCTCCCATTCTGTAGGTTGCCTTTTCATTTTGTTGATTGGTTCTTTTGCTGTGTAGAAGCTTTTTAGTTTGATGATGTCTCATTTACTAATTTTTGCTTTTTTGTTGCCTAGGCTTTTGATATATCCAAAAAATTGTTGCCAAGACTACCAGAGTCCAGCCCCAGTTGGATCCAGGGTATCCTCAGGGGGATGGTGTAGTGACCTAGATGAATAATTTATTTAGAAATATAGAAAAAGATAAAGAAGGAATATAGCAGTTAGGAAAATATGGGAGAGAAAGATGCTGATATTCCTTAGTTTACGCAGAAAGCCAATAAAGTCTCAGACAAGAGACTTGCTTTGTTCACGTAGGCCACAGGTGCCTGCTTGAATAGTGGAGGGTGCCCCGCCTTGGGCTCCCTCTCATGTGGCTCTTAGAAGCCCAGGCAGGAAAGTGAACTCAGAGGGCCTCTGCACCCCAGGGAGTCAGCCTGAAAAGAAGATATAAAAAGAAACAAAGAAAGACATGGGGAGACCAAGCTTCAGTAAGCGAGGCCCAAACTTTATTTTCCAGGGAAGCTTATATACCTTGAGTTGTACATTGAAAATAATGGAAGACACATAGTCATGCAGGGCCAGCAGTCCTGACCCTTATCGGGACCAGGCATTATCCCTGCATTCCTTTCGATATACAAAGATCTTGGGTGATTTACATCATCTTCTGGCCAGGGCACCTGCTAACATCTTATGATCCTTTCTGATAATAACTAGTCAGCCAGAAAACTCATTCTCTCCAAAGGTGATTTTTCTAAAGTCAGGCACCACCCTCTGAAAGCACTAGATAAGGTTGCATTCCTATAGGATAAAGGTGAAGTAGGCTATAGCATGGGAGGAATTTATTAACTCAAGGTCTAATGTGAGTAGATCAAAGGACATTGTTCACAAGCTTTAGAGAAAGGTGGTCTGGCATAGTCCCCCGTTAATGTCAGAGGTGCTGGTAAGAGACGTGATATAGTAAAACAGACAGATTCTGGTTTTGGGGTAGATGCTTGAGAGGGTTCAGTGGGGTCCCTTGAGGCCTGATCTCACCTTTGCCTCTCAGGTCTCTTCCTCATGACCTTTGCCATGGGTGGGATCTCCCGTGCTGGCTCCCAGCACAAGACCAATGTCAAGAAACTTTTATTCTATGATTCTTCTAGATTTTTAAAAATTAGTTAATTAATCAATTAATTTTTGCCTGCATCAGATCTTAGTTGTGGCATGCAGTATCATTTGTTGCAGAACTCCATTGTGGTTCTCCGGCTTCTCTTTAGTTGTGGCATGTGCACCTAGTTGCCCCGTTGTTCTTCTAGCAGCTATATAATTTTAGTTCTTATGTTTAAGTCTCTAATCCATTTGAGTCAAACTTTGTGAGTGGTGTTAGATAGTGATCAAGTTTCAGTCTTCTGCATGTGCTTATCCAGTTTTCTCAACACCATTTATTAAATCACTGACTTTTCCTTGGCTCCCTTGTCAAATGTGAGATGACTGTATATCTAGGGTTTATTTTGGCTCTTGATTCTGTTCCCTTGGTCTCTGTGTAATATGTAGAATAGCACCATACTGTTTTGATTGCTAGAGCTTTATAATATAGTTTGAAATCAGAAAATGTGATGCCTCTAGCTTTGTTCTTACTTCTGAGGATTATTTTCACTATTTGAGAGCTTCTATGATTTCAAAAGAATTTTAGGATTGTGAAAAAGTGCCATTGGAATTTTGATAGGGCTTGCATTGAGTCTATAAATGGTTTAGGGTTGTGTGGACAATTTAACAATGTTACTACTTCTCATCTATCAACACAGGATATATGTCAATTTGTTTGTGTCTTTAAATTTATTTCATCAAAATCTTGTACTATTCACTGTATAGATAGATCTCTTACCTTCTTGGTTAATTTATTCCTAAATGTTTTATCGTCTGTGCTGCTGTTATGAATGAGACTTTTTTCTATATCTCTTTTTCAGATATTTCACTGTCAGTATATTGAAATGCAACATAATGTTGATTTTGTATCCTGCAACTGTATTGAATTTGTTGATTAGTTCTAACAGTTTTGTGTGTACATGGCATCTTTAGAGTTTTCTCTGTACATGATCATGCATGCTAAATTGCTTCAGTCATGGCCAGTTCTTTGTGACCCTGTGGACTGTAGCCTGCCTGTCTCCTCTGTCCATGGGATTCTCCAGGGAAAAACACTGGAGTGGATTGCCATGCCTCCTCCAGGGGACCTTTCCAACCCAGGGATCCAATCTGTGTCTCTCATGTCTCCTGCATTGACAGGCAGGTTATCACTAGTGCCACCTATCAACTATGAAAAAAGAGATGATTTTACTTTTTCTTTTATGATTTGGATGCCTTTTATTTCTATTTATTGCCTGGTTGCTCTGGTTAGACTTCTAGTACTATGTTGAGTAGGCACGATAAGAGTGGCCACCCTTATCTTGTTCTTAATCTTAGAGGAAATGTTTTCAACGTTTCATGGTTGAGTATGGTATTAGCTATGTGTTTGCCATATATAGCTTTTATAATGTTGAGGTATGTTCCCTCTATACATGATTTGGTGATGTTTTTATTGTGGAATGATGATGTGTTTTTTCAAGTGGTTTTTCTGCATTTGTTGAGATGATCATGCAATTTTTGTCTTTCATTCTATTAGCGTAATATATCATGTTTATTGATTTGCATATGTTGAACCATCCTTGCATCTCAGGGATAAATCCGTCTAGTCAAGGCTATGGTTTTTCCTGTGGTCATGTATGGATGTGAGAGTTGGACTGTGAAGAAAGCTGAGTGCCAAAGAATTGATGCTTTTGAACTGTGGTGTTGGAGAAAACTCTGAGAGTCCCTTGGGTTACAAGGAGATCCAACCAGTCCATTCTGAAGGAGATTGGTCCTGGGTGTTCTTTGGAAGGAATGATGCTAAAGCTGAAACTCCAGTACTTTGGCCACCTCATGAGAAGAGTTGACTCATTGGAAAAGACTCTGATGCTGAGAGGGATTGGGGGCAGGAGGAGAAGGGGACGACAGAGGATGAGATGGCTGGATGGCATCACTGACTTGATGGACGTGAGTTTGAGTGAACTCTGGGAGTTGGTGATGGACAGGGAGGCCTGGCGTGCTGCAATTCATGGGGTCTCAAAGAGTCGGACACAACTGAGCGACTGAACTGAACTGAATCTCCTTCACATGGTATATTAGTTTACTAGGGCTGCCATAACAAAGTGCTACAAACTGAGTGGCTTACAAAATCAGAAATTTCTTTGCACATTCTCTAGAAGTTAGAAGTTCAAAACCAAGATCTCAAGAGATCTCTCTCTCTGAGTCTCTTCCTTGCCTCTGGTAGTGGCCATTGATTGTTGGTGCTCCTGGGCTTTGCAGGTACACCACTCTGATCTCTGCCTCCATCATCAATGGCATTGTCTCTGAGTGTATCTGTCTTGCCAACTTATAAAGACACCAGTCATTTTGGATCAGAGTTTGCTCTATTTACCTCATCTTAAGTTGGTTACATCTTCAAAATCCTATTTCTAAATAAGATAACATGCATAGGTACTGGGGGTTAGGACTTCAGTATATCTTTTGAGAAGTTCACGGTTCAATACTTTATACCTGTAAAATAGATAAACTAGGAGACTTTGGGCTGTTCCATTCTCAAGACAGTTATAATAAATAACAACAAAAATATGAGTTGCTGTGCAGTCTTTGTTTTGTATGTTGTAAAAATTGTTGCACGGTTAATACCTTATAATATTTCTGCTAAGGACTAGAGGAAACCCAATTCCTCCTGCCACAGTGAGGGGAAAACAGTTATGATTTTGTATTATCATTGTTAATATATAAACATTTGAATATGTAAACTTTTGAATATAAAGGAAGTCCACCACCCCAGCTGGGTGATACAAGCAAAGTGAAAGTGAAAGGCACTCAGTCATGTCCAGCTCTTTGCGACCTCATGGACTATACAGTTCATGGAATTTTACAGGTCAGAATACTGGAGTGGGTAGCCTTTCCCTTTTCCAAGGGATCTTTCCAACCCAGGGATTGAATCCAGGTCTCCCACATTGCAAGCAGATTCTTTACCAGCTGAGCCACAAGGGAAGCCCATGATTCAAGCACATTTTTTATAAACTAGTAAATTTTATATTGTAATATCTAATTCATGACTAAACTTAGAAAATGAAGCTAGATCTTGCACTGTGTCTGTCTAAATATGTCTTGGTATGTCTTTGTCTCTGGGTAATATTTTTGAGGTTAATTTGTAAATGAGCTCTATTTAATTGGGTTAAAAAAGGTAAGTGCTTACAAATCAAATAATTCTAAATTAAACAATAAATTCCAAGTCCATGTGAACTGGGAAATATTCAGTATTAAATACCTGATATTAATGTTTGTTTGTTGACCTATCTAATATAGACATGTCTTAAGTAGAATATTTTCTGGAGAAGGCAATGGCACCCCACTCCGGTACTCTTGCCTGGAAAATTCCATGGACAGAGGCACCTGGTAGGCTGCAGTCCATGGGGTTGCGAAGAGTCAGACATGACTGAGCAACTTCACTTTCACTTTTCACTTTTATGCGTTGGAGAAGGAAATGGCAACCCACTCCAGTGTTCTTGCCTGGAGAATCCCAGGGATGGGGGAATCTGGTGGGCTTCTGTCTATGGGGTCGCACAGAGTTGGACACGACTGACGTGACTTAGCAGCATTTTTATCTGGCTTTGGTATCAGAATAATGCTAGCCTCATAAAATAAGTTTGGGAGGGTTCCTGCCTGTTAAATTTTTTGGAATATCTTGAGGAGAATTGGCATTATTTCTTCCTTGTTTAGTGAAATTCAACAGTGAAGCCATCTGGTCCTGGGCTTTCCTTTGTTGGAAAGTTTTTGATTACTGATTCAGTCTCCTTATTCATTATTTGGTCTATTCAGATTTTCTATTTTTTTCATGATTCGGTCTTTATTGCTAGGAATTTATCCATTTCTTCTATGTTACAATTTGTTGATATATGTTGTTCATAGCGATTTCTTATTATTATTTGCATTTTTGTGCTATTAGTAGTAATGTCTCCTCTTTTATGATCTTGAGACTTCTCTGTGTTTTTCTTGGTTGGGTTAGCCAGAGGTTTGTCAGTTTTGTTTATCTTTTCAACAAACTGACTCCTATACCTGGTAAAAGTTTTCTGGTGTCTATTTCATTTACTTTTGGTCTAATTTTTGTTATTTCCTTTCTTCTTCTAACTTTTCTTTTTCTAGTAACTTTAAACGTTTTTAAAAATTATTATTTAAAAATATTTTGGCTGTGCCATGTGGCTTGTGGATCTTTTTCCCTGACCAGGGATTGCACCTGGGCCCCTGGCAGTGAGAGGCTAAATCCTAACCAATGGACTGTGAGGGAATTCCCCTTTTCTAGTTTCTTGATATGTAAAGTTAGGTTGTATTTCATTTCATTTTATGTCATTTCCACTTTTATGGAGATATAATTGACATATAACGCTGTATAAGTTTAAGGTATAGAGCATAATTATTTGATTTACAATCATCATGAAGTGATTATCATAAGTTTAGTGAACATCCATCATCTCATAGATACAAAATTAAAGAGATAGGAAAAAAAATTGTTTTCTCTTCATGAGAACTCCTGGACTTCCCAGGTGGTTCTGTGGTAAAGAATCTGCCTGCCAATGCAAGAGATTCAGGAGACACAGGTTCCATCCCTCTGTCAAGAAGGTCACTGGAGAAGGGAACAGCAACCCACTCCAATATTCTTGCCTGGGAAATTCCATGGACAGAGGAACCTGGCAGGCTACAGTCCATGGGGTCTCGAAGAGTTGGCCATGACTGAGTGACTGAGCACAGTCTGTATATATGTATGCACACATACTACACCTTCTTTATCCATTTATCTATTAATGGGCACTTAGGTTGTCTCCAGTGGGCTCTTAGGTTGAACATAGGGGTGCATTTATCTTTCCTAATTAGTGCTCTTGTTTTCTTTGGATCAATACCCAAGTGTGGAGTTACTGGATTGTATGGTAGTTCTATTTTTAATTTTTTTCCCATACTTTTTTCTGTAGTGACTACACCAATTTACTTTCCCATCAACAGTGTATGAAGGTCCTTTTCTCCGCATCCTTACCAACACTTGCTATTTGTTGTCTTATTTATTTATTTGGCTGTGTTGGATCTTTGTTGCTGCGTGCAGACTTTTCTCTAGTTATGGCAAGCAGGGGCTACTCTCTAGTTGTGAGCAGGGATTTCTCATTGTGACATGGCACAGGCTCCAGAGTTTTCAGGCTTCAGTAGTTGCCTACATGGGCTCAGTGGTTGCAGCTCCCAAGCTCTAGGCACATGCTCAGTAGTTGTGGCACACGGGCTTAGTTGCTTCATGGTATGTGAAATCTCCCCAGACCAGGAATCAAACTCATGTTGCCTGCATTGGTAGGCAGATTCTTTACCACTGAACCACCAGGGAAGCCCTTGCACTTTTTTTTGACGATAGCTATTCTGACAGGTTGAAGTGATATCTCACTGTGGTTTTGATTTGCATTTCACTGATGCTTAGTGATGTTGAGCATCTTTTCACATGTCTGTTGGTCATCTATGTGTCTTCCTTGGGAAAAAAGTCTGTCCATATCTGCTCTCAGGACAGGAGGTAAAGGGAGTGTGGAAGTGCAGCCCCAGCATTCCCTTTGCATCCATCTGAAGCTGTAAGGGTTTTCCAGGGTCCCAGCGGTCTTTGGAAGAGATGTCCATGTCCCAGTGCCCTCCCTCCTGCCAGGGAGGGTGGAAAGGAAGTGTTTTTCTGAGGTCCAGTCCCTTTGGCTCTGATTATAACTAGGCATGAAAGGGAGTGAAAGTGGCTAGTGATGGAATGCTGTGGAATCTGTGGCAGATACCTCTTCTTTCTGTCACATATTGACATCTTTGTTTTCTTTGTGTTTTATGTCTTTCTTCTTTCTGCATATCGTTCCATTTGCACAGGGTTCCCATGAGCAGAAAACAAGCAATTAATACTAGCTGATCTGGAGGGGTCTTTGTTCTTTAAGTTGTATTGATTGATTGACGTTTGACTGTGCTGGGTCTTTGTGGCTGTGTGGGCTTTTCTTTAGTTGTGGAGACTGGGGGTTGCTCTCTAGCTGTGATGTGTGGGCTTCTCTTCCCAGTGGCCTCTCTAGCTGCGGAGCACAGACTCTAGGGTGCGGGCTTCACTGGTTGTGGCACCTCGGCTCAGCAGTCGTGGCGCCCAGGCTCTAGAGCACGGGCTCGGCAGTTTGGTGCATGGGCTTAGATGCTCTGCGGCATGTGGGATCTTCCTAGATCACGGATCAAACCTGTGTCTCCTGCATTAGCAGGTGGATTCTTTACCATTAGTCACCAGGGAAGCCCTGGGGATTCTTATAAGTAAGTGATGATCAGTAGTTTCCAAATACTCGGCCTTTGTTGCATGGTCCTCACACTGGCACTGTGTGTTAAGTGCTTTTACAAACATCGTTTTATTTACTTTTCACAAACATTCTATGTATTAAATGATCATGTGCCCATCTTTTCAGTGAGGGAACTGAAGCTCAAAGAGGTGGAGTTATTTGCCCAAAATCACATCTTGGTAGACAATAAAATCAAGATTTGCTTCTAGGTCTGTGCCAAAAAGGATCTCATTGTGAGAAGCTTTCTGGGAGAGGCATTAGGTCTCAGTGGCAGAAAATGATGTGTATCTTGTGAAAACAGGGAAGAGATTTGTTCTTATAAAGGGACAGCTTAGGGACAGTCTTGGAGGAGGGGAGAATGGCAGCAGTAGGAGCAAGAAGAAAAATTATGACGTTGAATATAATGAGATCTGGGGCAAAATTTGTAGTTGCATATTTACAGAGAATAATGTTTCCTGCATCAACCATCTAGTGTAATCACAATGATTCAGAAATGCTTTAGATAGACCAAGTTCCCCTTTTTAGGACAAGGCATTGTATTGCATTTGTATCATTTATTCACCATATTTGTAGACTACTTGAGGTACTTACAGAACAAAATATGCTAATCTCAGATTATTGGTATTAACACGCCTTTCTTTGCTTCACTTGAGACGAAATTCTACTGCAAGTGTTTTCCAAAGTTCCATTAGAAGAAACAAGAACAGCAGACAGACCAATTACAAAGAGAGACATGCAAGAAAGCAAGTATATGTCTTTAAAACTCGAAGTACACATGTTTCTGAAGGCTGATGTGCAGGCCAGACCTCATATTATTGCGCTGTGCTTTACTGCTTTTGGCAGATACTGTGTTTTTACAGATTGAAGGCTTGTGGCAACTCTTCACTGATCATGTCTCTTGGTGCCGTTTTCCCCAACAGCATGAGCCCATTTAGTGTCTCTGTATCACATTTTGGAAATTGCCAAATATCTCAAACTTTTTCATTATGATTATATTATGGTGATCTGTAATCAGTGATCTTTGATATTGCTACAACTCATTGAAGGCTCAGATGATGGTTAGTATTTTTTAGCAATGAAGTTTTTAAAATTTAAGTACATGATTGTTTTAGACAATGCTACTGCACACTTATGGATTACAGTGAAGACAACTTTTATACACACTGGAAAACAAAAAATCCTGGTGACTCGCTTTATTATTACATGTGCTTTATTGAAGTGGTCTGGAATAATTCAACCTGCAATGTCTCCAGATGTGCCTGTATTGTGTTATTTTTACGAGTCTATCATTTTAGCATTCCTTAAACTAGGTAGGTATGGGGCAAAAACAAATTGAGATATGGAAGAAAGAATCACTGCCTATGGAATTTATGGTCTAAAGTATGAATCACCCTGCATTTAGGGGTGATCCCTGAAGTTTAAAAGTCAGACAGGTTCTCTCACTCTGGAGGCTGTTTAGGGGACAGGAGCTAGACTTTCTAGTGGTGTCCTTTTTTTCTGGTAAAATTTGTAATGACTCTTTATTCAGCAGCCCTTCATAGTTTAGAGCACATGTGCTCCACTCACTGGCTTCTGAGAAGGAAGCCCTCCCACTTCCCTTCCCATCATTGCCTCCATTGTAGCCACTGGAAAACATTTGCATTGAGAAGCCAAGCTGATTTCTCTGCTCACACTGATGCTCAAATGCGAAAGCTGAGGGAAAGAAGCTAGTCACAAATGCCCAAAACATGGACATTAGCCCACATCACACAAGGGACTCTGAAATCCTTTAAGGTGACACTATGTATATTAGGATAATATTAAAATTAGGTAACATTTATTGGAATAAGCCGGGCATGCATGCCATGTTGAAATTGCAAAGCTGTTGGCAAACCTGTTTTATAACTAACACCCCTCCTGGTGCATTTTATAAGCCACATGATTAAAACAGTGAATTTTGTACTGTGTAATAGTGATGGTGTGTCCCACACAATATCTTATCACGCTATGACTGATGCTGTGTGTTGAGCACACTTTAAAAAGTGCTTGCTTTCTAAAGTGCTTAAGTGTGTCTATTCCTAGTAATTCACCAGATTCACCAGTGTCTCATTAACAGAGATATGGGCATTTGTCATTTACTGGATCATAGTAGTCATACGTGAATCATTTGGCATGCGTGAGGCAGGCCTTCCTATCAGTTGTTTCTTGTAGAGCTGAAAGTTGCCATGTGCACTGATGACTCAATGGCTATGCAGATTATGAGGAAATCATGAGAAAACTGCTGTTACCGCTGGTTTTGAGTTAAAAGTTCATATTCTTGCAGATACTTCATGAATCCTCTGTGGCATTCAGAATAGATGGCTTCTCCGGCCTGAAACACCTTCATTAGGGCACAAATATAGCCTCCCTGATAGGTTTGCCCTCTCCCCAGGGGCCAGAGAAAAGGATTGACCTTGATCTTGAATCAAGAAAATGTGTTCAGACCCTGAGACATCACAACCTTCCTTTAAAAAGCTTGATAATATAGCTCAAAATCTCCACAGGTTGCTATAGTCTTTTGGCACAATTAGCTCATGTCCTTGATGTAGCCGCATGTGGGTCAGTAGAAGTCTTAACACCCATCCGTGCTGTTTTAGAGGAGATGGCTGACCCAGTCCATCTCTCTTTGCAACTTCATTGTTTTCAATCCCGAATGACAACTTCAGAAATTCCTTGTGTTTATCAAACAAGTCAAGTCTGGATGACCTCAGGCCCCCAGCCCCCTCCTAAGTGTAAACCTACAGTGAGGATTAGTACAGAGTATGCAGCAGAATTGTTCTTGTTCTTCCAAAGCAAGAAAGCATCACATTTCCAGAACGGTCAGACACTGACTGTTGGCCTCATTGCCTGTGGAGGGGAGAATTTTGGTTGAAGAGCCGCTGAGACGTGTATCCATCTGTCTCCGTTCCTCCCATGACTGAGTACTGAGCATACCTTTGCTTGGAACCAGCTCTGTTCACTGTTGTCCATCACAGATAATGGCACTGAGTTGGCAAGCACTCTGAGTCTGCTGGTCACATCGGTGTATTTCCTCCTCCACATAGCCCTCCTGTGGTCCATGTCTTTCCCTCCAGCCTCAGATGAGAAAGTCAAATGCCACAGAACTTCACTGTGCAAGGTCACAAAGTGTTCAGATGTCATACAAGAACCCAAGTCCAGTGCTCTTCCTCTAGAGCAGGCCAAGTACAGGACGCTCCTCTCAGAATACCATCCAAGAGAGTTGATTTCAAAAGAATCAGGCACCAATCCAGCAAAAGATTGACTCACAGTTAAGCTTTATTTTCCCATAGGTTATCCTCTGCGAAACAGCTCAAGAGAAACCAACTTTGCATTAAGTTCAAATAAGGGAGATGAACATTTGGCTAAATTGTTTGGTAGGTATCCCTTCCATGTGAAATGGTCAGGCTGTGTTTGTGCTTATCCGTGGTGGTCTCCCAGATCTACCTGTCCCTGCTGCTTTGATGAGAAGGAAAGTGCTTTGCCTTGAGGCTAAAACAGGTTCCCTCAATGCCAGAATCTCAAGAAATTAAGCAAAATATAGAAAATAAACAGCTGAAAGGATTCTGCTCCCTAAAGAAGGTCCCATGTAGCAGTGCAGGGCCACCATCTGGGAGCTATTGGAAGTGCAGTGTCAGACCCCAGCTTGGACCAGCTGTGTCACACCAGTCTGGATGAGGTCCCTGAGTGATGTTACATGTTACATGTTCTGTACATGTTAGAGATGGCAAGGCCTTGAGGCTGAGACAGACTTTCTCCCAGGTCTTTAGCCCTAACTGAGCATGGGAATCTCCTGGGAGATCATTAAAAAAGAGACAAGTGATCAGGTTACTTGGGGTGGGAGAGATGTTTGCATCAGTAGTTATTATAGCTCTCCAGGTGATTCTAGTCTGGTACTTACTGATCTCTTCCAAGCTCCCCTGTAACATTTGAGAAAAACCAAGGCCTAAATAGAAGATTGGAGAAGGCAATGGCAACCCACTCCAGTATTCTTGCCTGGAAAATCCCATGGACGGAGGAGCCTGGTGGGTTGCAGTCCATAGGGTCACAAAGAGTTGGACATGACTGAGCGACTTCACTTTCACTTTTCACTTTCCTGCATTGGAGAAGGAAATGGCAACCCACTCCAGTGTTCTTGCCTGGAGAATCCCAGGGACGGGGGAGCCTGGCGGGCTGCCGTCTATGGGGTCGCACAGAGTCGGACACAACTGAAGTGACTTAGCAGCAGCAGATAGAAGATGGTGGGGATAGGAAGTTCTAGGAATACATCTCTTAACCAAAGCTACACCTGAGCTGGGAAGAACTATCTTAAGCAACTAATTTGGGGCATAAGCTATCAGTTGAACACTTGCGTTGTCCTGAAGAGCCTAATACATTTTAGTGAATTTCTGTCCATTTAGAGTCTACCATTCTCTGCCCTCCAGCCCCATGGCAGGTAGCCAGGTGGTTGACAGCCCACCTTCTCAGTGTGCTTGTTGGTGCCAGAATGGGCAGTTGGGAACCTTGTCCTTCAAAAACTTGAGTGTATGTTGATCACTGCCTTTGATCACTGAGGGCTGGCACCGAGGCTCGTTGTCATTTCACTTTCACGACCTGAAGAGGCTTCCAAGAAACTCTGTCAAGGATGAAAGAGATGGCGTTTTTTGTTTTTCTCCTGTTGAAATACAAACACTTAAGGCAAGCTTTGTCAGGTCTCTGAGTGACAGCAGACAGAGGGAGCTGGAAACTCAGAACCCAGACTCAATAAGGAACACACTTGGCCCAAACAGTTCAGAGAGGCCAAACCAAGCTTAGCCCAGCTAAGGCTGTAGCCCTTGAGAGCAGAAACTGGCCATCCCTGAGGCCTGGGAGAAGTAGATTTCCAAATTTACTAAAATGTAATACTCAGCATGTTTAGCTCTCAACAAAAAAAATTTACAGAACATACAAAGAAACAGGACAGAATGGCCCATTCATAGGGTAAAAGAAAAAAAAGAAAGAAAGAAAAAGAAATGGATAGAACTCACCCCAGAAGAGGAAGCCTAAAAATTGGAATTATTCATCAAAGATATTAAATCAACTGTCTTCCATATGTTTAGTGAGTAAAGGAAATGATAGACAAATAACTTGCAGAAATCAGGAAAACAATGTTTGAACAAAGTAAGAATGTCAGTAAGCAAATAAAATTATAAAAAAGAGCCAAATAGAAATCTGAATTGAAAAGTACAGTAACTGGAATGAAAAACTCACTGGAGGGATTTGACAGCAGATTTGAGCAGGCAGAATTAAGGATCCTTAACTTCGACCTGAAGACACTTGAAATAATCCAGTTTGAGAAGGACAGAGGAAAAGATGAAATGAATAAACGGAGAACAAGGGACCATGAGACACCATCAAAAATGCCAGCATATATTAACACACCTTAGGAGTCCCAGAAGAAGTGAGCAAGAGACAAACATGTCAGGAAGCAATGCTCTAACAAAACTCCCCAAATCTGATGATTACTCACATCCAAGACGCTCTGCAAACTCCGGGCTGGGTGAAATTGTTGAAACCAAAAGACAAAGAGAATCTTGTGAGCATCAGAGAGAGAAGCGACTCATTATGTACAAAGGATCCTCAATAAGATTAATGGCTGACTTCAACACAAAAATCTTGGAAACCAGAAGCAGTGATATGACATAATTGAAGTCCTAGAAGAAAAATACTGTCACCCAAGGATTCTGTATCTAACAAAACTATTCTTTGATCATGGAGGAGACATTTCTGGGTAAACATAAACTAAGAAATCTGCCCTGATAGAAATACTAAAGAGAGTGCTTCAGAGTGAAATGAAGGAATACTAGACAGTAACTCAAAGCCATAAGAGAATAATAAAGAACACTGGTAAGGGTGACTATATAGGTAAATATAAAAGCCAACATTATTGTCATTTTGGTTTGGTTTGTGACTTTTTTCTTTTTCCTAGTATGAGTTAGAAGACAAGTGCATAAAACAATCTATGTAATAGATTTATAACTCATGTTTGTGACATAGATTTATATGTGCAATGTCCATAGATGAAATCTAGGATAATAACAACATAAAAGGGGAGAGATGGAGATGTATTAATATATGAGCAGTGTGTTTGTATGCTATTGAAACTAAGTTGGTACTTTAGGTTGTTGTAAGTTTAACATCTCAATTGTGATCCTCAAGGTAAATATGAAGAAAATTAAAAAATACAGAAAAAGGTATGAGGATGCAATTAAAATTAACATTGCAGGAAACCAAAATACTCCCAAAGGAAAATAGTAATGGAAGAACTGAGGAATAAAAAATATGTAAGTGGAAACAAATAGCTAAATGGCATTAGTGAATTCCTCCTGATCAGTAATCACATTAAATGTAAATGAATTAGATGCTTATTAAAAGGCAGAAAGTAGCAAATTGGATAGAGAAAAAAAAGGATCTCTTTACTGTCTACAAGAGACGCAGGGTGAAAGGATACAAAGAGGTTGAAAGTAAAACAATGGAAGCAGGTATTCCATGCAAATATTAACCAAAATAATACAGCTGGAGTGGCTAAAGAAATAGATTTCAAGTAAAAAAGTTTACAAGAGACAAGGAAGCACATATATTGACAAGAATTTCAGTACATAGAGGATATAACAGTAAACACATATGTACATATGTTGCTGTCAACAGAGCCCCCAGATATATGAACCAATAATGGACAGAATTGAATAAAGAAATAGTTCTACAATAATACTTGGAAACTTTTAATATCCTGGTTTAAATAATAGATAAGACTAGATAGTCAATAAAAAATAAAATACTTCCCTACTATAAGCTAATTAGACCTAACAAACTTATACAGAACATGCAACAGCAGAAAATACATTCTTATCAATTTCACATATAATATTCTCCAGGTTAGACCATATTTTGGCCACAAAACAACTCCCGAATATATTGAAAAAGATTAAAATCATATAAAGTATCTTTCCTTATCACATTGGAATGAAACTAGAAATTTATAACAGAAAACTGGAAAATGCACAAATATATGAAAATGAAACAATGAAAAACTGAAGAGGCGGGAACACTTTCTAACTCATTTTAAAAGGCCAGTATTACCCTGATACCAAAGCCAGGTAGAGACACTGTAAGAAAACTGCAGAGCAATATCACTTGTCCATATCAATGCAAAAATTCCTCAACAAAATGCTAGGAAACCGAATCCATCATCCTATTAAAAGAATTATACACTAGACCAAGGGGATTTATTCCTGGAAGGTAAGACAGTTCGGGCTTCCCTGGTGGCTCCCTGGTGCAGAGGTAAAGAATCCACCTGCAATGCAGGAGACGTGGGTTCGATTCCTGGGTTGGGACGGTCCCTTGGAGAAGGAAATAGCAACCTACTCCAATATTCTTGCCTGGGAAATCCCTGGGACTGAGGAGCCTGGCCGGCTACAGTCCACAGGGTCGAAAGTGTCCCACGCAACTTAGTGACTAAACCACCACTAAGACAGTTCAACACAGGAAAATCAATCAATGTAACATGCTATTATACATTGACAGAATGAAATAAAAAGCCACATGATCATCTCAACTGATGCAGATAAAGCATTTCAGGAATTCTGGGTTTGCCCTTATTCCATGTGTGGATAAGGATCAATAAGTCTGGCTAATTGATCGTTGGTAAGTGACCATGGTTGAATGATTGAGTAGATGCAGATAGCTCTTGGAGTCACTCTATCCAGGCTTTCAGAAATTCCCCTCTAGGAATAAGAGCACATTTCTCTTTTTAGCAGCTCCCCTGTGTCTCTGAATCCAGCCCCGCATGTGTGAAAAGGGAGTGGGTGCATCTGAAGGCGGTGTCTGGTGCAGAGTTTCAAGGGATCCCATCACCCCCTTGGGTTGCCTGACCTGCCCAGTGCCAAGCCAGTGTTGACCTTGGCATTGGTGGGCCACCAATGAACTTGCCAGAGTCTCTCTGAGCAGTCGTTCAGGAACTGGTAGGTCATTGTATTCATCAAGGAAGAGGCTGTGAGAACTCATCATCTTGAATGAGTGAATATGATGGCTAAACTTGGTGCCCTTATTGTAAGCATTTAGTCCATCTGGTGAGCAGATCCCTCACCAGTGCACCAACGTACCAACAGCTCTTGAAAAAGGATTCAGAATATACACAAAATAAACTGAATCTATGATAACTATTTTCTGTGGCTTTGTGAAGTCAACCTAGAAGGACAAACAAAGCTGCTGTCCCCAGGGAAAAGTAGAAGACTGGAAACTTTAAAAGGGAAGGAGAGGAACTTCCCTGGTGGTCTAGTGGTTAAGAATCTGCCTTGCTATGCATGGGACACAGGTTGGTTGCTGGTTGGGGAACTAACGTCCCACATGCTGAGGAGCAACTAAGCCCATGCTCCACAACTAGAGAATCCACCTGCCGCAGCTAAGACCCAATGCAGCCAAATAAAATAAATATTGTTTAAAAATTAAGGCAACTTCCCTGGTGGCTCAGTGGATAAGAATCCACCTGCCAACGCAGGGGGCATGGGTTTGATCCCTGCTCCGGGAAGATTCCATATGCCATGGGGCAACTAAGCCCATTGACCACAGCTACTAAGCTTGTGTGGCAGCTACTGAGGCCTCCGTGCCCTAGAGCCTGTGCTCCGCAATAAGAGAAGTCACTGTAATGAGAAGCCTGTGCACCACACCAGAGAGCAGCCCCCCTGCTCGCTGCAACTAGAGAGAGCTCTTGAGCAGCAACAAAGACCCAGCACAGTCAAAAACAAATAAATAAAATAAGAAATTTAGAAAGTGAAATGTGTTAGTCACTCAGTCGTGTCAAACTCTTTGTGACTCCCATGGACCGTAGCTCGCCAGCCTCCTCCATCCATGGTATTCTCCAGGCAAGAATACTGGAGTAGATTGCCATTCCCTTCTCCAAGGAATCATCCCAACCCAGGGATTGAACCCAGGTCTCTTGCATTGTAGGCAGATTGTTTACCATCTGAGCCACCAGGGAAGCCCTAAAAATGGAAGAAGAAATGCATATATAAAAAACCTGTAACAGAAAAATTAGGAACAGTTTATAAACAGTTTTCTTTAAAATAACTTTTTATACGCAGAGAGGTTTTTCTGGCTTAAAGATGTATTCTGCTTTATTTTTACCCTCCAGACTTCACCCATTTTTGTGGGCTGTCCTAGGGAAAGTGTCAGAGGTGGGTCAAAATGACAAGAATAAGAAGGAAAATTATGACACTCCATATTATGAGATTTGGGAGAAAGTTTCTAGCCACATATCTTTAGTGGAAGATTTTACTGCCCAGAACATCTAGTGGAATCACAATTTTTCAGAAATGATTTATGTCATTAGAAGTTCTCTTCCCAACAGAAAGACTTTGAAAGTGTAATTTCATTTATTTGTTGAATTTGTATTATTTATTCACTGTATTTAGAGAGAAAAATTATAAAAATTTTTACAAAATATTTTTTACAAAAAACTTTTACAAAAAATTGTAACACCACTGCTGATATTAATACACCTTTATTTACTTCTCTTAAGATGAAATTCTACTGCAAGTATTTTCCAAAGTTCCATTAGAAGAAACAAGAGCAGCAGCTGGCAGATCAGTTACAAAGAGAGACACAAAAGAAAGCAAGTATACATGCTTAAAACTCTAAGTGTGTGTTTTTCTACTGGCTTATATTGTGTTGGAAGCACTGTGCTATCATCTTACTATTCTTTAGAATAGCTACTTGTGCGGCAAAGACAAATTGAGATGTGAAGGAAAGAACTGTCTGAAATTCTCTCTATAAACCTCCAAGATGAAAGTGTGACTATCCCCCAATTTGGGGCAAATCCCTCAAGTTCATGGGTCAGACAAGTTCTTACTTTCTGGAGGCTGTTCAGAGGACAGAGACTGGAACTGCAAATGGGGTTTACTGTTTCTCACACCCAGAGCCCTGAGCGGTGTAATAACTTTGCTGAACACGCTTTGCTTTATACTTCCACATGCGCGACATGGCTTGAGGGTCATCCCAGGCCTGGGTGAGAGCTGGTGCCGTCATCAGAGCCTCATTCCATGGATGAGATCAAGGACAAAAACCACTTGCCCTAGGGACATCTGTAGAAATAACAAGTGCAAAGCAGCTTCATAACATTATTATTTTTGAAGGACACTTTGAGGATTAAGGCAGATCACAGGTCACAAGGACGAAACTGTGTGTCAGAAATTGCCAGCAGGGCCTGGCAGCAGAGGAATGAGTGTGGTGTTGAAATTTTTGCATAAAGATGTGAACTTCGATTTCTGAGGTTCCAAACACATTTCCAAGACAATTTGCTTTGTACAATAGCATTTCAGCCCTGGACTGGGAGCTGTTTGGATTAGTAGATGCAAACTAGTATATATAGGATGAATAAAAACAAGGTTCTACGGTATGGTGTGGGGGACTATATTCAATATCTGGTGATAAACCATAATGGAAAATAGAATGAAAAATAATTAAAAAAAAAACACTGAAAATAGGGGCCTAAGGTGTTTTTGGACTCCAAAATCACTGCAGATGGTGACTGCAGCCATGAAATTGAAAGACGCTTACTCCTTGGAAGAAAAGTTATGACCAACCTAGATAGTATATTCAAAAGCAGAGACATTACTTTGCCAACTAAGGTCCGTCTAGTCAAGGCTATGGTTTTTCCTGTGGTCATATATGGATGTGAGAGTTGGACTGTGAAGAAAGCTGAGCGCCGAAGAATTGATGCTTTTGAACTGTGGTGTTGGAGAAGACTCTGAGAGTCCCTTGGACTGCAAGGAGATCCAACCAGTCCATTCTAAAGGAGATCAGCCCTGGGATTTCTTTGGAAGGAATGATGCTAAAGCTGAAACTCCAGTACTTTGGCCACCTCATGCGAAGAGTTGACTGATTGGAAAAGACTCTGATGCTGAGAGGGATTGGGGGCAGGAGGAGAAGGGGATGACAGAGGATGAGATGGCTGGATGGCATCACTGACTCGATGAACGTGAGTCTGAGTGAACTCTGGTGGAGTTCACACCAGGGAGGCCTGGTGTGCTGCGATTCATGGGGTCACAAAGAGTCGGACACGACTGAGTGACTGAACTGAACTGAACTGAAGGTGCTTTTGAGGGTGTACTGATAAAAATTTTTCTATTTTTTTCATGTGTTTCATCATCACAGGAGCAACAGTTGATGGGAATTCTCATGAACCAGAATTTTTCTTTGACAGCACCGGCAGGATGTCCAATAATGGTAAATGCAGATGATAAAATTGGAGTCAGTGGTCAATAAGTAATACCTCTTCTTCCTTTTGCCCAAGTTCAGAACAAAGTGTGACATTAAGCTACAGCTCCAGCAGATGGAGCTCAGACCATCTTCTCCAGGAATACCTGGCTGGCTAATGGGGTGCTTCACCTGAAACTATCCTAGAGTGCTGTGATCGCTGGTAAGGTTTAGGATACCCTTGCCTTCTTCAGTTTTCCTCCACGAGGGATGTGGCTTTTGTAAAATTCATAGCATAGAGAAGCAGATCAAAATGTTTGCTCTCCACAGAGAGACAGAGGTAGAGAGCTAGAGGGAGAGGGAAGGAGAAAGGAGCCAGTCACAAGCATCTGAATCCTCCCAAATATACTAGTGTAGTCCTTCCCTTATCAGGGGCGGGGAAGGGGGGCCAGGGCTAGTGAGGGGCTGAGCACTTCCTGGAAGGGGTACCCAGAGGGCTCTCTCCATCCCTTCAGAGGATGAGCAGACTCATCTCAGATCCAATTACGGTGAAAGCAAAGGGGATGAAGACAGGATAAGAAACTAGAATCCCATGGAGCATTTCTTCCCTTGACAGATTTAAAGATTTAAAGGGAAAAATAAGGACTTCCCCTGGCAGTCCAGTGGTTAGGCTCAGCACTTACATTGCAGGGAAACAGATTTAATTCCTGGCCAGGGAACTAAGATCCCAAAAGCTGAGTGGTGCAGCCAAGAAAAAAATAAACAACAATAAAAAGGCCAAATATGCCACTGTCTGAGCTGGCAACTCTGTAGTCTTTCCTAGGCACAGAAAGAGAAACTAGGTCAGTGGTTCCCAATCCCAACTATGCATCAGCCACAGGGAAGAGGCTGTGGAACAGAAAGAGCTTAGTAAATATCCTTCTTCTGGGACTTTCCTGGTGGTCCAGTGGTTAAGACTCTGCACTTCCAATGCAGGGGTCGAAGGTTTGATCCCTGGTCAGGGAACTGAGATCCCACATGCCACCCCCTGCACTCCCCACCCCCTGCCAAAAAAAAAAAAAAAAATCCTTATTTCCAGAAAGTAGAAAGTGTTAGTGGCTCAGTTATGTCTGACTCTTTGTGATCCCCTGACCTGTAGCCTGCCAAGCTCCTCTGTCCATAGGATTTCCCCAGGCAAGAATACTGGAATGGATTGCCATTTCCTTCTCCAGGGGATCTTATTTCCAGAAGTGACCAGGAGTCTCTAGAAGTGGAGTCCTGGTTCTGCACATCTCTTCATATTCTCTGAGTGACTTGGCTACAGTCGGTCAGACACCAGCCCCTGGCATTTGGAACCATTGGCTTAGATGGTTTTCGATCAATTTAGCACAGAATTCTCTTTAAAATCAATAGTTCTAATATCCCTGAATTTGCCCTACACATTTCCTTCTGTAAATTGCATGACGGTCATAAATTAGATATGGGCTGGGCATCTGGGGCTCCACTGAAAGAAGCAAGAGGATGTCTCTGTGCTGAGGACCACACTTGGGCGAGAGTGGCCTTATCAACACAGTCCACGTCATCCCGTTTTCCTGTGAAATGCCTACCCAGGGTCCCTTTTAAGGACACCCGGAAGAACTTTTAGGCAAAAGAGTTTCAGACACAACATTGAGCAGTAATTTGCCGTTGCTCGTGACGAGTCCTTACATTTTTTCACTAGACCGGCTGCCCAGTATTCCCGGGGCAGGACCTCCTGTCTTCTGCTGAGTGGGCTCCCCCTGCTGGAAACATTATGAGTGGAGCGCAGTGAGGGCAGGGTTTTCCTTTCAAGTTCTTTCCTTTATGAAAGAACTGTCAAACAGGGGCCTGACAGTGAGCACTTGCTGCCTCCCTGTTATGATACAGGACGCAGCCTAGAGTCCCTGGTGCCCAGTTAAGCTTGGTCCCCTGGGAACAATGTGCCACCCCCCTCAGATTTTTGCGGCATGTCCCTGCTGGTCTTGTTGGTAGATTTCAACTTTTGCGTATTACCAAAAATGACATCACCTCTAAAACTGTCGATCGATCATCAGCTTTATTGCTTTTTCTCCTTAGAGGAGCTTTACTGGATGTTTGACCACTTTCTAAGTACAAAATGGACTTATTTTCCTCTCTCTTCCCAGATCCCCAAGGTGTGCAGATCGATCTAAACTTGGTGTGAAGCCAATTCTCTATTTTCTTTGTAAACGAAGGATCACATTACAAATTGATCATCACACTTATCTTGGTAATCCTTAATGCTGGGTTTCTAGGAGTCTCAAAATTAGAAGAAATATGTAGACTAGAAAACCTCCCTTGAGACTCTAGTGTTAGGTTGAATCATTTGAACTTACTGTTTTTGCAGGTCAAAAATTGTCAAAGATCTTCAGTTTCATGCAGTTCAATCTAATAATATCTTGGGAATCCTTCAGGGGTCTTTCCTTCATGGTAGCGGTTGTATACCTAGATCCTGGCTTCCTGCAGAGTGTAGATGCCTCTGTAAGGTTGTTACTTCTCTCCATCCACAATTCTTACACCAAACCAGAGGCAGCTGATTAAAATCCTCATTTATATAGACACAAGTGAATGTTCCTTTTTTGTTCAACGGTTTTCCTTGGAATTTCATTCTTCTTGTGATTTAGGTAGAGCAGTGATAAAAGAATCTGCCTGCCAGTGCAGGAGACACAAGAGATGCAGTTTCAATCCCTGGGTGGGGAAGATCCCCTGGAGAAGGGGATAGCAACCCACTCCAGTATTCTTGCCTGAAGAATCCCATGGACAGAGGAGCCTGACGGGCTACAGTTCATGGGCTCACAAAGGGTCACACAAACTGCAGTTTTAAAATATGTCCATAAATTTTTTGGACATATTTCAAAAAATGGAGCTTCATCTCCATTCCCTTGCTTGGGGCTAAACATAGTGACTTGCCTCTGATGACTGAATATGGCAGAAGTGATGTGCGGCTCCTGAGATTAGGCCATAGAAGACACTGGGGTTTCTGCCTGGCTGTGTCTGGGACTGACTGCTCGCCTGGGGGTAAGTCGGCTGTCATGTTATAAGGACACTCCAGCAGTTCTAAGGGGTCCCCTGTGACGAGAGCTGAGTCGTCTTGCCTACAGCCGGTGTAGAGGTGAGACCTTCTGCTAACAGCTGTGTGAGCCTTCTTGGAAGCAGAGCCTCCAGCGCTCTTCAGCCTTCAAACAACCACAGTCTTGGCCGGCAAGACAGGCATAACTGGTGCTTCTGGCCCAGTGTCTTTCATGAGGTTGCTTGCAGTCGCAATCTCAGTTAAGACTTACCTATTGCTCTCCTTCTCAGTGGTCAGCATTGTGCCAGGAGCTGGAGAACTAGAGGGGGCATTCTTGTCTTCCAAAAGCTCACAGCTAGTAAGAGAATCGGTGTCATTAATAATTGCTGGACAGAAACCTGCTATAATTGAAGATACTTAAAAAATGTTTTAGGGACTTCTGTGGTGGTCCAATGGTGAAGAATCCACCTTCTGATGTGGGGGACTCAGGTTCGATCCTGGTTGGGGCAGGGGTCCCTCATGCCTGTGGGGCAGCTAAGCCTGCTTGCCACAACTAGAGAGAGGCCCATGCGCCAGAGCAGAGACCTAGCAACACACACTCCCTGCCACCAAAGCAAGCGTTTTCGGCTGTACTTGCATGGAACTGTGGAAGGTCAAACGAGAAGCAGGTCTGCCTCATAAGGTGTTTTGAGTAGGGGGGGTGTGAAAAAAGACGGAGTCTGAGGAGCCCCTGCAGGCAGTGGAGAAGGTGACACCCCACAAGAAAAGGAGGCTGACTGGACCCCTCTTCAGAGCCCAGGAGCCACGCTGGGCTGCTTTGTGGGGAGCAGGAAATCCCAGACCACACTGTCTGCATCTCTTCATTAGCAGACCTTTCAAAAAACCAGAATTAATGGTAAAAAGACGGCTGGCTAGGAAGAGGGGTGAAGAAATTACCCTTTTGAGAAGTGAAGTGTCTTGGGAAGAGTGTGCCCAGGTTTGTGGAGAGTTCAAGCCCTTAATGATCCGCAGTAGCTCTGCTGAAGTGAGTTTAGTCCTCAGTAACAGTGTGGCAATAAAGTGTTGACACAGCAAAGGCTCATTTCTATGCCAGAGCCTCCTGAGAGTAAAACAAACAGAACCCAAAGAAATTCTAAAAACGTAAAACTTCAGCTTTTCCATGAACAAAGCCAAAATTTCTTGGTTCTGGGCTGCTTCAAGATGATTTTACCAGGTCTAGGATGTTGCTGATGGGCAAGCTGGATTGACTCTCCACCAGGAAATGCGGCCGGCTGGCGGGAAAGGGGGAAGGGGGGTTGTTCCTTGTACTTGCTCTTGTAATGGATTGCTGCTGTTCTCACAGTTAATGGCTTTCTAAAGTTGAAATAGAGCTTGAAAACTGACTGTATTTGGCGAACCTTGGTAATCGTGCCTATTTTTTTTTCTCACAGAAAATAATCCAACAGATGATCAAAATCACAACCCACCACACGTGGAAAACATCTCCCAGACTCTCCGAAGATCGTCAGGTAAATGAGAATTATGACCATATTGGTGATAAGTGTAGATTGTGGCTCCTGATTCTGCTCTTTGTTTTTGTGTTACAGAGACAAGGAATGTCAAAATTTGTGTTTAAGTGGCAATTCCATCTTTTTTTTTAAACAACGCTATGAAAGAGCAAGGCAAACACAACCCCTTAGTAGATTAAGTCTATGTTATCCAGAGTTTTCTGTCTGTGGTGGTTAATTTCTCAACTTTGATTGGACAAGCTGGCATTTCCAAAGTCAAGTAATTACAAGTCATATTAATCTGCTCATTTTCTCTCTTTTTCTAAGCCAAATTGAATAAAAAACAAGTTTCTTTCTTTCTCCAGAAATAATTTAACCATGTGAGGCTGTTATCACATACTTCCTAGATAGACTCATCTGCAGAGTTAGCTGCAGATTTTCAACCCTGTCTGTTTCTATTAAACCATTCTGTGGTCCCTCTACCAATAAATGAATATTTGAGTGTATTTAATCTTCTGCATTGACCTTGCAATTCAAGAAACATTCTTTTTAAAATTGAAGTATAATCGACTTAAAATATCATATTAGTTTCAGGTATAAAATATAGTGGTTCAATATTTTTATACGTTACAAAATGATCACCATAAATTTAGTTACTGGGCTTCCCAGGTGACTCAAGTGGTAAAGAATCTCCCTGCAACGCAGGAGACCCAGATTCGATCCCTAGGTTGAGAAGATACCCGGGAGAAGGGAATGGCTACTGACTCAGGTATTCTTGCCTGGGGAATTCCATGGACAGAGGAGCCTAGCGAGTAATAGTCTATGACATCGCAAAGAATCAGACACGACTGAGCAACTCACACTTTTCAAGTTTAGTTGCTGTCTGACACCATACAAAGTTACTACAATATTATTGACTATATTCCCTGTGCAGTACATTACATCCTCATGACATGTTTATTTTATAACTGGAAGTTTGTTCCTCTTAATCTCCCATAATGGCTTTCTAAAGTTGAAATAGAGCTTGAAAACTGACTGTATTTGGCGAACCTTGGTAATCGTGCCTATTTTTTTTTCTCACAGAAAATAATCCAACAGATGATCAAAATCACAACCCACCACACGTGGAAAACATCTCCCAGACTCTCCGAAGATCGTCAGGTAAATGAGAATTTATGACCATATTGGTGATAAGTGTAGATTGTGGCTCCTGATTCTGCTCTTTGTTTTTGTGTTACAGAGACAAGGAATGTCAAAATTTGTGTTTAAGTGGCAATTCCATCTTTTTTTTTAAACAACGCTATGAAAGAGCAAGGCAAACACAACCCCTTAGTAGATTAAGTCTATGTTATCCAGAGTTTTCTGTCTGTGGTGGTTAATTTCTCAACTTTGATTGGACAAGCTGGCATTTCCAAAGTCAAGTAATTACAAGTCATATTAATCTGCTCATTTTCTCTCTTTTTCTAAGCCAAATTGAATAAAAAACAAGTTTCTTTCTTTCTCCAGAAATAATTTAACCATGTGAGGCTGTTATCACATACTTCCTAGATAGACTCATCTGCAGAGTTAGCTGCAGATTTTCAACCCTGTCTGTTTCTATTAAACCATTCTGTGGTCCCTCTACCAATAAATGAATATTTGAGTGTATTTAATCTTCTGCATTGACCTTGCAATTCAAGAAACATTCTTTTTAAAATTGAAGTATAATCGACTTAAAATATCATATTAGTTTCAGGTATAAAATATAGTGGTTCAATATTTTTATACGTTACAAAATGATCACCATAAATTTAGTTACTGGGCTTCCCAGGTGACTCAAGTGGTAAAGAATCTCCCTGCAACGCAGGAGACCCAGATTCGATCCCTAGGTTGAGAAGATACCCGGGAGAAGGGAATGGCTACTGACTCAGGTATTCTTGCCTGGGGAATTCCATGGACAGAGGAGCCTAGCGAGTAATAGTCTATGACATCGCAAAGAATCAGACACGACTGAGCAACTCACACTTTTCAAGTTTAGTTGCTGTCTGACACCATACAAAGTTACTACAATATTATTGACTATATTCCCTGTGCAGTACATTACATCCTCATGACATGTTTATTTTATAACTGGAAGTTTGTTCCTCTTAATCTCCCTCATCTGTTTCACTCCTCTGGTTTTGTGTGTGTGTGTGTGTGTGTGTGTGTGTGTGTGTGTATTTGTATTATTTTTTAGATTCCACATGTAAGTGAGATCATATAATATTTGTCTTTGTCTGTCTGACTTACTTCACTTAGTATTATAATCTCTAGGTCCATCCATTTGCCATAGATGGCAATATTTCATTCTTTTTTTCCATACAAATTTTAGAATTATTTGTCCTAGTTCCTTGAAAAATGCCACTGGTATTTTGATAGGAATTACATTGAATCTGTAGATTCCAATTGTTTATTTGAATTTCTCATTTCTTTTTCTTGTCTGGTTTCTCTGGCTAGGACTAATACTGTGCTGAATGAAAGTGGACAGAGTAGTCATACTTGTCTTTTTCTGGTCTTAGAGGAAATTCTTTCAGCTTATCATTGAGTATGACCTCTTAAGTTCAAATGCATTCTGATAGTCTTGCATTTCCACTCCTGCACCCTCACCATATTTAATGTTTTTAACGTCAGATTTTACACCTTTTAGTTTTCTGTATCCTTACTTATTGTGGCCGTAGATGTTTTTGCTACTTTTGTCTGTTAACCTTCCTACTAGCTTTATAAGTGGTTATTCCACTACCTTACTATATGTTTGCTTTTACCAGTGAGATTTTTCCTTTTGTAATTTTCATATTTCCAGTTGTGGTCTTTTTTTTCCTTTCTCTGCTTAGAGATGTCCCTCTAAGTTTTCTTGTAAAACTGCTTCAGTGTAGCTTTCGCATGTCTGTAAAACTCTTTATCTCTCTCTCAAATCTGAGTGATAGCTTTGCGGGGTAGACTGTTCATGGCTGTAGGTTTTTTCCTTTCACCATTTTGAACATCATGCCACTCCCTTCTGGTCTGCAAAGTTTCTGCTGAAATGTCAGACTATATGGGAGTTTCCTTATACATGACAAATTGCTTTTTCCTTGCTCCTTTGTGGGTTTCCTCTTTATTTTTTTCTTTTAAAATTATTTTTATTGGAGTATATTCTTTATCTTTAATTTTTGCCGCTTTAGATCTTGGTCAGACCTTTTTGGATTCATCCTGTTTGAGACTATGCTTTCTGGACCTGGATGTCTGTTTCCTTTCCCAGATTAGGGAAGTTTCAGCTATTATTTCTTCAAGTAAGTTCCCTGCCCCTTTCTTCACTCTTCTCCTTCTTGTTCTCTGCAGTGTGAATGTTAGTTTTCTAGATGTTGTCCCAGAGGTTTCTTTAACTATCCTCATTTTTTTGAAACATTTTTAAATTTAATATACATATTAATATATTCCAGGCTTCCCTGGTGGCTCAGTGCTTGCAGTGCAGGAGACCTGGCTTTGATCCCTGGGTTGGGAAGATCCCCTGGAGAAGGAAATGGCAAACCACTCCAGTATTCTTGCCTGGGAAATCCTATAGACATGGAGTCTGGTGGGTTCAGTCCATAGATTTGCAAAGAGTCAGACATGACTTAGTATACACACACACATTAGTATATATTAAGGGCTTTCCTTGTGGCTCAGCTGGTAAAGAATCTGCCTACAATGCGGGAGACCTGAGTTCGATCCCTGGGTTGGGAAGATCCCCTAGAGAAGGATATAATATTAGCATATTATATTTAATTTAACACAATATATTAGCATGTTATATTTTAAAATTTACTATCCTAATTTTTTGAAATGTTTTTTAACATATGTATTAACATATTAATATATTAACATATCTTCATTTTTGAAATATTTTTATTTAACATACATATTAATATATTAATAGATCCTCATTTTTGAAATATTTTTATTTTACTTTATTTTTAAAAATTAATTAACTTATTTTAATTGGAGGCTAATTACTTTACAATATTGTGGTGGTCTGACATGAATCAGCCATGGGTGTACATGTGTCTTCCCATTCTGAACCCCCCCTCCCACCTCTTTCCCCCTCTCATCCCTCTGGGTTGTCCCAGTGCACTGGCTTTGAGTGCCCTGCTTCATTCATTGAACCTGGACTGGTCATCTATTTCACATATGGTAATATACATTTCAATGCTATTCTGTCAAATCATCCTACCCTTGCCTTCTCCCACAGAGTTCTTTAGATCTGTGTCTTTTTTGCTATCTCACATATACCATCTTTCTAAGTTCCATATATATACATTAATAAACTGAATTGGTGTTTTTCTTTCTAACTTAATTTACTCTGGGTAATAGGTTCCAGTTTCTTCCAGCTCATTAGAACTGACTCAAATGTGTTCTTTTTAATAGCTGAGTAATATTCCATTGTGTATATGTACCACAGCTTTCTTATCCGTTCGTCTGCTGATGGACATCTAGGTTGCTTCCATGTCCTGGCTATTATAAACAGTGCTGCAATGAATATTGGGGTGCACGTGTCTCTTTCAATTCTGGTTTCCTCGGTGTGTATGCCCAGCAGTGGGATTGCTAGGTTGTATGGCAGTTCTACTTCAAGTGTTTAAGGAAACTCCACACTGTTCTCCATAGTGGCTGTACTAGTTTGCATTCCCACCAACAGTGTAAGAGGATTCCTTTTCTCCACACCCTCACCAACATTTATTGCTTGTAGACTTTTGGATAGCAGCCATTCTGACTGGCGTGAGATGGTACCTCATTGTGGTTTTGATTTGCATTTCTCTGATAATGAGTGATGTTGAGCATCTTTTCATGTGTTTGTTAGCCATCTGTTTGTCTTCTTTGGAGAAATGTCTGTTTAGTTCTTAGGCCCATTTTTTGATTGGGTCATTTATTTTTCTGGTTTTGAGTTGTATGAGCTGCTTGTATATTTTTGAGATTAATTGTTTGTCAGTTACTTCATTTGCTATTATTTCCTCCCATTCTGAAGGCTGTCTTTTCACCTTGTTTATAGTTTCCTTTGTTGTGCAAAAGGTTTTTAAGTTTAATTAGGTCCTACTTGTTTATTTTTGCTTTTATTTCCATTACTCTGGGAGGAGGCTCATAGAGGATCTTGCTGTGATTTATGTCAGAGAGTGTTCTGCCTATATTTTCCTCTAGGAGTTTTATATTTTCTGGTCTTACATTTATATCTTTAATCCACTTTGAGTTTATTTTTGTGTATGATATTAGAAAGTGTTCTAGTTTCATTCTTTTATAGGTGGTTGACCAGTTTTCCCAGCACCACTTCTTAAAGAGATTGTCCTTTCTCCATTAACATTAATATATTAACATAGTATATTCAGTTTAACATAACATATGAACATTATTTAATATAACATATGAACCTTTTATATTTTTAAATTTACTATCCTCATTTGCTAAAATTCTTTTTTCTTTTTTATGCTCAGCTTGGGTGATTTCCACTCCTCAGTCTTCCAGTTTGTGGACCCGTTCCTCTGTATTACCTAATGTACTGTTGGTTCCCTCTAGTGTGTTTTTTATTTCAGCTATTATTCTTCAAGTCTGTTTCTTCTTTATCTTTGCTGACTCTGTTAAACTTCTCACCATGCTCATCATTCTCCTAAGTTCATTGAGCATCTTTATGATCCTACCTTGACCTTTTTTATCTGCTGGTTGCTTCTCTGTATTTTGCTTAGTTCTTTGGGGGTTTTGTTTTATTCCTTCATTTGAAATATCTTCATATGTCTCCATGTGGATTTTACATAATTGTGTTTATTTCTAAGTGTTAAGTAAATCAGTCACGTTTCTTTTTCTTAGAGAAGTGGCCTTATGTATGAGATTCCCTAGGGGGCCCACAGCCCACTTCCCTATGGTCACCCAAGCTATGTGCTTTAGCCAGGCCCACTCTGTGGGCTTGATGGGCTCTTTGGTTGTGACAGGGCTGGCTACTGTGGGTGCTAGTAGGTGAGGTTGGTCCTTGACTTAGTTGGCTGCCAGGCCCTGCCTCGGGCCCTCTGGTGTTGCAGCACTGGGTCCTGGTGTGGCTGGCTGCAGAGCCCAGGAGTCCAGAGACTGGTGCCAGTCCAATGGCGAGCAGGCAAGCTCCCAGCACTGATGGACTAGAAGGAGGACTCAAAAACTCTGTGATGGCGCTTTCCAGTCCCAGAGTCCTTGTGGAAGAACAAGTCCCCCAAAATGGCTATGCCAGCCTCTGTGTTCTCAGGGGGGTCTCTGTTGCTTCCTCCCTCTCTGGAGCCTCTCTGAGATCAGCAAGGGGCTCTGACCAGAGTCCTTTCAAATTATTGCCTCTGTGTTGGGACTGAGATTTTGGGTGTATTCTATAAGAGCAGAGTCTCTGTTGGTTTTTGTTCATTTGTTTTGTTTGTTTGTTAGTTAATATTTATTTGGCCACACTGGGTCTTAGTTGTGGCAGGCGAACTCTTAATTGTGGCATGTGGAATCCAGCCCCCGACCAGGGATCAACCTTGCCTTCCCTGCATTGGGAGCGTGGAGTCTTAGCCACTGGGCCGCCAGGGAAGTCTCTGGTTTTCTACAACCGTTTATCTCTTCTGTTTGCACACCCTGCTGGCCTTCAAAGCCAGGAAGCTCATCTTCCTGGGGCAGGAGCCCTGGGCTAGGGAGCCCGAAGCGGGGTTTGAACCCCTGCTCCTTGGGGAGAATATCCACAGTTGTGATTATCCTCCTGTTTGCAGGTCACCTTGCCTGCGGAGTAGGTCTAGACCATACCCTGTCTCACCATGGTTCCTTCTTTACATCTCCAGCTGTGGGAAATCTTTTCTACTGGTCTTCGGGTCATTCTCATAGATGGTCATTCTGCAAATAGTTGTAATTTTGTTGTGCTCATGAGAGGAGATGAGCTCAGGGTCTTCCTATTCTGCCATCTTGCCACATACCTAAAGAAACATTTTTTTAATGTTATTTTGTGGTTATGAATTGTTTTCACGAACATCATACTGTCAGGGAGATAGGTCTTATTATCTATTGTTTATACCGATCAGTCCTGGGGTCAGAGAGGCTCGGCAGCTAGTTGAAAGGCTCTTGCTAGGTCCTGTAGGTGTGGCCCCTGACCAGTAGCACCAGCATCACTTGGGGAGCCACACCCCAAACTTACTGAATCAGAAACTCTAAGGTAGGGCCCAGCAGTCTGTGTTCTCACAAGGCCTCCTGGTGATTCTGATGCACTCCCCAGGGTGAGAACCATGGCCTGGGTCTATCCAGGAATGTGTTAGATTAAAAAAATAAACAACACACCCTTGGAGCCTGTGTGCCTCAGTTAGAGAAAGCCCACTCACAACAACTAAAACCAAGTGCAACCAAAAATAAATTTAAAAAAATCCAAAACACTGATGTACATTTGGACCTTTCTCCTGACATCTCACTTTGACTCTGGAGGCATTTACTTTCACCATGAAAACTGAACTAGTCACAGGCCACTGGCTGTTTTTAGATGAACACATTTTGTGTTTGTGTTTTGTAGATCACATTGCAGAGGAGCAGAGGAATCAAGAATCCTCTCTGTTCAACAGGGATGTGAGTGATACGCAGTCAACGACCGTCAGTAAAGGGACGCTTCAAGAAGCAGCCAGTCCAGGTATTAATAATAATCTGCACAGCATGAGCTAAAAAAGATGCCTCAGTAGGGATGTCTTCAGAAGGCGTCTGTTTGCCTTTCATGGTATTTTAACGGATCAGACTAGATGTCAGGACACCTTTAATTTACTCACAAAAGCATACAGACAGCAGTTAAAATTATGAATTGCATTAACTCCAGGAAATTAAAAAAAAATCTGTCTTTTGGCCATGCCACGAGGCATTCGAGACCTTAGTTCCCTGACCAAGGATTGACTCAGTGCCTCCTGCAGTGGAAGCGAGAGTTTTACTCACTAGACTGCTAGGGAAGTCCCTAACTCCAAGAATTTGCCCCTACCCTTTCAAAGAGATGGCCTCCCATGGTGGCTGAGATGGCGAAGAATCCTGCAATGCAGGAGACCTGGGTTCCATCCCTGGGTCGGGAAGATCCCCTGGAGAAGGGAATGGTACCCCACTCCAGTATTCTTGCCTTGAGAATCCCGTGGACAGAGGAGCTGGTGGTCTGTAGTCCATGGGGTCGCAAGAGTCGGTGGTGACTGAGTGAGCAACGTTTTCACTTTCACTTTCACAAAGATGCTACTTGGATGTTGTTTCTACACAGCCAGGGTCACTCATAACATCGGCATCGTGTTCACAGTCCTTGACATTACTGAGCACTGATGCTTTCTAACAAGCAGGACGGATTACATGCCAAAGGTTAACCTAGTCCTTGATCTTCACCTTGGATAGCCTGAGCTGGGCCCATTCAGAATGGATAGAAACTTACCCCTCATGGCAATGTGCTGGTACCAAGCCCAGGACGCTCCCTCCACATAGCCACCCACTATCAAAATCATAGCTGGTTGTCACTTCCTAACTCTCAGGGATTATATGCTAAACCATCCCAGCAGAGCCCTTAGAGCTGCTCGCTGCCGCCTCTTGACATATAGCTGGTGAAGGTGGGGAGTTGGAGGTGCCCCAATTGTCTCCCTATATCCCAAGAAGGCTCTTGGCCAGCATCCTCCTGCCTGCATCACTAAGGTCCCCTCAGCAGCTCTCCACATCTGATTTCTCTCATTGTACCTCTGTGCCCCATTTCCTTGGTTCCTGTGTCTGTTTTGGGTCACATTACAAATGAGGTAACCGAAGCTCTGAGTCCCCAGTGTCAGCCGAGGATACCTTCCTTTGAACTCTTAGGCAATCTTAGCCTTGTAGTCCCCAGCCCACATGCAGGGACATTCCAGATCTACCCTCAAGCTTTCTGCAAGTCCTCAAGAGTGAAAAGAGCTTGGCATCGTGTTTGCCTTATGTCATGAAATTCCCGCAAACCCCTCCACACACAAGGCAGATAGTGTGCAAGGCAGAGTTTCCTGAAGCTGGGAATGGTGGGCAGCAGAGAAGAGCCTGTATCTTTGCCCTGTGAAAGCCTTGGGCTGAAGACTTGCCTCTGTTTTTGTTTTTTTGTTTATTGAAGTGCAGTTGATTTACAGTGTTGTATCAGCTTCTGGTGTACAGCAACGTGATTCAGGATATAAACATATATATATTATATATATATATATATATACATGCACACACACACACATATTCTTTTTCAGATTCTGTTTCATTACAGTTTACTAATGGACATTGAATATAGTTCCCTGTGCTATACAGTAGGCCCTTGTTGTTTATATAGTTCATATATAATAGTGTATATCGGCTAATCCCAAACTCTTGATTTATCCCTGCTACCCCCCCTTTTGGTAACCATAAAAGTTTGTTTTCTATGTCAGTCTGTTTCTGTTTTGTACATCAGTCCACTTGTATCATTTTTTTAGATTCCACCTGTAAGTGATAGCATAATGTATTTGTCTTTCTCCGTCTGGCTTATTTCACTCAGTATGATCGTCTCTAGGTCCAGTCCGGCTCCGTTCTTATGGTTTTTACCCTGTCTTTCTTAAAAGCCATCGCAGTAGGACTCTCACCTCCCATGGTGGTCCTCCCTCCTCCCTCCCTCTTCATTCTCACCTTTTTCTCTCCTCATCTCCTCTAAACCGGTCGCTTGGCTCCTCGCTAACTCATACCCTCAGCATCTCACCTTCACCACCAAAGAGGTCATGAATATCTTTCCCTAAACATAGCCCATTAGAGGACTCCTGGAGCCAGCAGCTGAGGTTTTCACGCGGGCTCCAGGCAGAGCCAGCAGGCTGCGCTACGGGTGTGTATGGGATGGCTGCTCTCTGTTGACTCGGCCGTGTGTCTTCTTGCTTAGATGTTCCAAGCAGGGGCTTGCTGTGCTCACAGCTCCTGCAGTTCCTCCAGAAGAACATCATCATCGCTGCCGTCTCGGTGGTGGGAATTGTCGCGGCCACGGCGCTGCTGCTGCTGGCACTGGTCATGCACATCAGGAAGAAACAGTCGCTGTGAGTGGCTCTTAGCGCCCGCCTTCCTCCCAGGAGCCCGCAGGTGTTTGTGCCAGCGTTGGCCCAGAGCGTCCTCTGACCCCGGATCCGGGAGGAGGGTGGGGCCTCCAAGCCTGGTTGTGTGTCAGCACTGGTTGGCGTGCTTCCTGAACACCCTGCCTTTGTTCTGATCCACAGCTGGGTTTGGGGTTTCCTGGTCTGGGCTGTCCTGGCCTCTGAAGGTCACCACAGATCAGGCCACACTGCTTCTTATACTGAGGGCTACTGAAAAAGGAGATGGGAGAGCCTCTGGCAGAAAGGTCAGAAAACAGGAACGCGGGGGTAGAAAGAAATGGAGAGGCCCAGCTCCGGGAGTGTGGGGAGGGAGGCTCGGGAGGAGAGGAGAGGACGACTGAGTTCAGCTCTCTCACACTCCTGCAGCAGCGCTGGTTGGTAAAATATTGAAAGATGCTTCTACTGGTTGGTAAACAGCCCCTTCCCCAGGACCTCCCCAGACTTCCCAGTCTTCCCCATGACCCAGCAAAGAAGGATTAATATCTGGCACAGCAGGGAACCCTCCAGGACTCTGTTCCAACTGTGGCTGTCTTGACTAGTCAGTGTCCTCCTGTGCTAGCTTTTAAATCCCTCAGTTATCCCCCTGATGGGAGAGCTCAAGCACAGTGGCTCTGACCAGGAGCAGGCACAACGAACGGTTTACAACCTTATGCATTTGCAGTAACGGTACCTCTAAGTTATCCGCCTTAATCTGCATCCCTTGGGACACACACGGGAAAAAGCAGCTTCCTAGGGCCACTCAGGTCCTGCCCACCACTGTGTTGGATACTCAGCCTGTCCACAGGGAAAGGGGGCCATGGTGTGCGGTGACCCCACCCGCCCCCATCTCTGCAGTGTTTACATTTCCCTACAACAGTGGCATGGCTTTCCCTAAAAGTGTCCTTTAAAATGCCAAGGCTCCCAGAACCAATAACCCTTTCAGGCCAGCCACCACCACCTCACACCCAGCTTTCTCCTCTGAGGCAGCAGTGGGTCCCTTGAAGTGAAAGAGGAGCCCTGAATATGGCACATGTTAGAGAGAGAAGATTTAAAGAGCTCCTGGGAATAAACTTGACCCGTTTCATGGTTCTGATGGGGGCCTATCCATCAGATTCACCATTCCCCTCCTGGGTCTTTCACAAGTATCGAAAGAGTAGTGAAGGCCGTGGCTCCATTCCAAAGACAAGAATCAAAGCTGTGAAGAGCCTGGGTTGGTTATGAGAAAGCTGAGGATGGGGGAGGACACTTCCAGAGGCTCCATAATTCCCAGAGGCAAAATGAATTTCACACATGACACACCATCCTGATGGGTAGTACTCAGCCTCCTCCCCGCTCAGAAATGTCAGCCTCTATTGCCTCCCAAGGAATAGACGTTAGGAATTGCTACACATTTAGTTGTGGAGTACAGCTTTCTGTGTGTTTTGTTTTAGACATTCTCCAGCAAACATCACATACAATATTTTTATAATGAATGGAAAGACTTGGTGGCAAAAGTCTCAAGACAAGAAGACCAAAAAACATGCAGGAAAACAGAAACGGTTGAAGTTAAATTCCAGTATCTAATCCAGGTGGTGAGCCCAGCCACCAGCATCTAAAGCTGCGACGTGAGATGGTTCTCCATCCAGACGCGTGGAAAGGCATTTGGATTTCTGGCTGTGAGGTGCACCCTAAAAAATGTACCTTTTCCTCTCAATTTTGAATGGACCAACAAAACAGTTTTGACCACAGGTTGCTCATAATGGTAACAGCATTAAGGGCTAATATAGAAGGCTTAGCACGTTTCCCCAGAGACTAACCTGACAGAATAATGGATTTATTTATTTATTAAAACATTGGTTAGTTTTTTTTCAGCCATTCATTGAACAGATATGAATTGAACAACTAATATCCAGGTGATATTAAAATACACGAGGCAATCAGAGATATTTGAATCAGGCATGGCTATCACAGATTTCTGAAGACATGCAACAGCCAGCTGAAGCTCTCTGGTAGTCAATTTATGCCTCTGTGTCTCCATTAATAAAGGGGCCAAAGGTCTGAGGCTTGGGGTCCAGAGGAGAAAGGAGGGAAGAGGAAACTTCTGGTTGGTGTTGCCAGAGCACAAGACTGGCCATTATAGGCAGTTCTTGCCCCTACCTTGGAAGGCAGGGTTCAGAGAGAAGGATGATACCTTCCGTCTCCTGGAAGGGGGTTCCTGAGGCTGGAGGAGGTTGCCCTGCAGCTGCATGTGTGACCACAGGGGTCCCTCAGGTGCACATGCTCCAGGTGCCATCCATGCCTTCCCATGCCACTTGAAGGGGATGCACACCTTCTTATGTCTGGGAATGTGAAAGGGGCGACGGAGGAGCCCAGCCACAGGCACACTCTTGGGGTTGGGTCTTAGTCATTCTGGGAAGGACAAGGACAGGAGTGGGAGCTGAGGTCAGAGTTTCAAGAAAGGGCTATGGTCTAAGCAAAGTTCCCAGTCAAGGGATGGGGGGACCTGGCCCAAGACATCTATGAGGAGCATGTTATTTATAGACATTTTAATGACAGCCATTCTGACTGGTGTGAAGTGGTACCTCGTTATAGTTTTGATTTGCAGTTCTCAAATTGGCCAGGTTGAGCATCTTTTGTGTGCCTGTTGAAAGTGAAAGTGTTAGTCACTCAGTCATGTCCCACTCTTTTCAACCCCATGAACTACAGCCTGCCAGGCTCCTCTGTCCATGGAATTTTCCAGGCAAGAATATTGAAATGGGTTGCCACTGCCTGTTGGCCACATGTATTTCTTTTTTTGCAGAAATGTCTACTTAGATCTTCTGTCCAATTTTCAATTTGATTGTTTGGTTTTTTGTTGCTGAGTTATATGAGCTGCTTATATATTTTAGAAATTAAGCCTTTATCAGTCACATTGCTTGCACATATTTTCTCCCATTCTGTAGGTTTTCTTTTCATTTTATTTATGGTTTCCTTTGCTGTGCAGAAGCTTTTAAGTTTAATTAGGTTCCATTTGTTTATTTTTGTTTTTATATCTCTTATCTTGGAAGACCTAAGAAAACATCAGTACGATTTATGTCAGAGAATGTTTTGCCTATGATCTCTTCTAGGAGTTTTATAATGTCATATCTTATATTTTGGGATTCCCAGGAGACACTAGTGGTAAAGAATCCTCCTGCCAATGCAGGAGATGTAAGGGACACGGGTTCAATCCTTAGTGGGATACCCTGGAGGAGGGCATGGCAACTCACTCCAGTATTCTTGCCTGGAGAATCCCATGGACAGAGGAGCTTTGTTGGTTCCAAAGAATTGGACACAACTGAAGCAACTCAGTATGCACCTTATATTTAAGCCTTTAAACCATTTTGAGTTTCTTTTTGTGTATGGTATGTGGGAATGCTATAACTTCTTTGATTTACATGTGGCTGTCCAACTTTCCCAACACTATTTGCTGAATAGACTTTCCCCCCATTGTATATTCTCACTGCCTTATGAAGATTAATTGACCATAGGTGAATGGGTTTATTTCTGGGTTCTCTAGATTGTTGCATTGATTCATGTCTGTTGTGCCAATACCATGCTGTTTTGATTATTGTAACTTTGTGGTGTTGTCTGACGGAGAAGGCGATGGCACCCCACTGCAGTACTCTTGCCTGGAAAATCCCATGGATGGAAGAGCCTGGTAGGCTGCAGTCCATGGGGTAGTGAAAAGTCGGACATGACTGAGCGACTTCACTTTCACTTTTCACTTTCATGCATTGGATAAGGAAATGGCAACCCACTCCAGTGTTCTTGCCTGGAGAATCCCAGGGACGGGGGAGCCTGGTGGGCTGCTATCTATGGGGTTGCACAGAGTCGGGCATGACTGACGTGACTTAGCAGTAGCAGCAGCAGCAGCAGCAGCAGCAGCAGCAGCAGCAGCAGCAGTGTTGTCTGAAGTCTGAGAGAGTTACGTGCCTCCTGCTTTGTTGTTTTTCTTCAGGATTGCTTTGGCAATTATGGCTTTTATATGACTCCATATGAATTTTAAGATAACTTGTTCTAGCTCTCTGAAAAATGTCATGCATAATTTGATAGGTATTGCATTAAATCTGTAGGCTACTTTGGGTAGTATGACCATTTTAGCAATCATTATTGATTCTTCCAATCCAAGAACATGAGATTTCTTTCCATTTCTCTGTTCAGCTCAGTTCAGTTCAGTTGGTTAGTCATGTCTGACTCTTTGTGACCCCATGGACTGTAGCACGCCAGGCCTCCCTGTCCATCACCAACTCCTAGAGTTTACTCAAACTCATGTCCATTGAGTTGGTGATGCCTTCCAGCCATCTCCTCTGTCATCCCTTTCTCCTCCCACCCTCAATCCCTCCCAGCATCAGGGTCTTTTCAAATGAATCAGCTCTTTGCATCAGGTGGCCAAAGTATTGGAGTTTCAGCTTCAGCATCAGTCCTTCCAAGGAACACCCAGGACTGATCTCCTTTAGGATGGACTGGTTGCATCTCCTTGCAGTCCAAGGAACTCTCAAGAGTTCAAAAGCATCAATTCTTCTGTGCTCAGCTTTCTTTATAGTCCAACTTTCATATCTATACATGACTACTGGAAAAACCATAGCTTTGACTGGATGGACCTTTGTTGGCAAACTAATGTCTCTGTTTTTTAATATGTTGTGTAGGTTGGTCATAACTTTTCTTCCAAGGAGCACATGTCTTTTAATATCATGGCTGCAGTCACCATCTTCAGGGATTCTGGAGCCCAAAATAATAAAGTCTGTCACTGTTTCCCCATCTTTTTGCCATGAAGTGATGATGGGACCAGATGCCATGATGTTAGTTTTCTGGATGTTGAGTTTTAAGCCAACTTTTTCACTCTCCTTTCACTTTCATCAAGAGGCTCTTTAGTTCTTCTTCACTTTCTGCCATAAGTGTGGTGTCATCTGCATATCTGAGGTTATTGATATTTCTCTCAGCAATTTTTTTTCAGCTTGTGCTTCATCCAGCCCAGTGTTTCTCATGATGTACTCTGCATATAAGTTAAATAAGCAGCATGACAATATACAGCCCTGACGTACTCCTTTCCCTATTTGGAATCAATCTGTTGTTCCATGTCCAGTTCTAACTGCTGCTTCTTGACCTGCATACAGATTTCTCAGGAGGCGGGTAAAGTGGTCTGGTATTCCCATCTCTTGAAGAATTTTCCACAGTTTATTGTGATCCACACAGTCAAAGGCTTTGGCATAGTGAATAAAGCGGAAGTAGATGTTTTTCTGGAACTCTCTTGCTTTTTTGATGATCCAACAGATGTTGACAGTTTGATCTCTGGTTCCTCTACGTTTTCTAAAACCAGCTTGAACATCTGGAAGTTCACGGTTCACATACTCTTAAACCTGGCTTGGAGAATTTTGAGCATTACTTTACTAGCGTGTGAGATGCGTGCAATTGTGCAGTAGTTTGAACACTCTTTGGCATTGCCTTTCTTTCAGATTGGAATGAAAACTGACCTTTTCCAGTCCTGTGGCCACTGCTGAGTTTCCCAAATTTGCTGAGTCATCTTTAGTTTCCTTTATTAATGTTTTATTGTTCTCAATGTATAAGTCTTTCACCTCCTTGGTCAGGTTTATTCCTAAATATTTTATTTGTTGGGGTATGATTTTAAAACGTATTTTTTAAATATTCCCTTCTGATATTTCATTGTTGATGTAATGAAATGTGACTGATTTACGTATGTTAATCTTAAATCCTGCTACCTTGCCCAATTCATTGTTCAGTTTTACTAGTTGTTTTGTGGCTTGTTTAGGATTTTCTGTATATAGTATCATGTTATCTGCATATAATGGCAATTTTACCTTTTCCTTTCCAATCTGAATGTTTTTTATTTCTTTTTCTTGTCTGATTGCTATGGCTAGGAAGGACTTCCAATACTGTGTTGAATGGAAGACGTACGGGCATCCTTGTCTTATTCTAGATTTTAGTGGGAGGGCTTTCAGCTGTGAGTCATTCAGTATTTTACTGGTAATGAATTTGTCATAAATAGCTTTTATTATATTGATATATGTTCCTTCTGTACTCACTTTGGTAAGACTTTTTATAAATGGATGTTGAATTTGGTCAAATGCTTTTTCTGCATCTATTGAAATGATCATGTGATTTTTGTCTTTTATGTAGTGTATCACATTTATTCACATATGTTGAACCATCCTTTTGAACTTGGCATAGATCACACTTGGTCATGGTGTATGATCTTTTTTATGTGTGCTGGACTCAGTATTTGCTAATATTTTGTTGAAAATTTTTGCATCTATATTCATCAAATTTAGTGGCCTATTTTTTTTTTTTTTTTGGTGGTGTCTTTATCTGATTTTGGTATCAGTTTTATGGTGGCTTCGTACAATGTCTTTGGAGAATGTTTCCCCCTCTTCATTTTTCTGGGAAGAGTTTGAGAAGGATCAGTATAAATTGATCTTTGTATGTTTGGTAGAATTGCCTATGAAACCATCTGGTCCTGGACTTTTGTCTGCAGGAAGTTTTAAAATTACGGATTTTTTTTTTTTGTCCACAGTGCATGGCTTGTGGGATATAAGTTTCCTGGTCAGAGACTGAACCCAGTCCACAGCAGTGAAAGTGCCAAGTCCTAACCACTGCACCACCAGGGAGTTCCCTACTTACAGATTCTTTTTCACTTCTAGTGATCAGTCTGTTCAAATTACCAGTTTCTTCTTGATTCAGTTTTGGTGGGCTGTGGGTTTCTAGAAACTTGCCCTTGTCCATTTCGTCTAGGTTGTTGAATTTTGGCATGTAATTGTTTGCAGTACTCCCTTATGGTTTTTTGTATTTTCTGAAATATCAGCTGTTAGGCCCCCTTTTTTTGTTTCTTATTTTGTTTATTTGCGTTTTCTCTTTTCTTCTTGGTAAGCTGGCCTGAGGTTTGTCAATCTTGTTTATCTTTTAAGCATGATATCCTCATCTTATTTAGAGAAAAGGAAACCCCAGACAGATAAATTCACTAGCTGGAGGTCATATAGCTAAGGGGGTATCCTGGCCTCTAATCTGGATCCAGAGTTTGTGCTGTAACCATTGAATAGCCTAGCCCCTGTTGTCTCCTGAGTCTCCAAAAGGACCCTTGGGACCTGCTGAGGAAGAATGAATAGGAAGGATTCTGATCTCCTTTTTGGGGGGAGGCAGAGTGGGTGAAGCAGCCCCAGGGGAACAGCGGAGGTTCTGAAAAAGCAGGCCTGGTAGATGGTTTTCCCAGCTCTGGTTTTCCTCATTAGCCCTCCAAAACTGAGGAGCCCCCGGAGGGTCAAGGCCAGGTTGGGTATGAGTGGGATATTCTTGGCTCCTGTGTCTCTCCAGTGAAATATCAGCCCACTTTCTTCTGTCTGAATCCTACTGGGGCTGCCCAGGCCTTGGCCTGGAGGATGGACCAGCTCAAGGAGTCATTGTGACCTTTTCAGTTCAGTTCAGTCACTCAGTCGTGTCCGACTCTTTGCGACCCCATGAATCGCAGCACACCAGGCCTCCCTGTCCATCACCAACTCCCGGAGTTCACCCAGATTCACCTCCATCGAGTCAGTAATGCCATCCAGCCATCTCATCCTCTGTCGTCCCCTTCTCCTCTTGCCCCCAATCCCTTCCAGCATTAGTGTCTTTTCCAATGAGTCGACTCTTTGCATGAGGTGGCCAAAGTACTGGAGTTTCAGCTTTAGCATCATTCCTTCCAAAGAAATCCCAGGACTGATCTCCTTCAGAATGGACTGGTTGGATCTCCTTGCAGTCCAAGGGACTCTCAGAGTCTTTTCCAACACCACAGTTCAAAAGCATCAATTCTTCAGCACTCAGCCTTCTTCACAGTCCCACTCTCACATCCATACATGACTACTGGAAAAACCATAGCCTTGACTAGACAGACCTTAGTCAGCAAAGTAATGTCTCTGCTTTTGAATATGCTACCTAGGTTGGTCATAACTTTTCTTCTAAGGAGTAAGTGTCTTTTAATTTCATGGCTGCAGTCACCATCTGGAGTGATTTTGGAGCCCCCCTAAATAAAGTCTGACACTTTTCCCACTGTTTCCCCATCTATTTCCCATGAAGTAATGGGACCAGATGCTATGATCTTCGTTTTCTGAATGTTGAGCTTTAAGCCAACTTTTTCACTCTCTTCCTTCACTTTCATCAGAGGCTTTTTAGTTCCTCTTCGCTTTCTGCCATAAGGGTGGTGTCATCTGCATATCTCAGGTTATTGATATTTCTCCCGGCAATCTTGATTCCAGCTTGTGCTTCTTCCAGCCCAGCGTTTCTCATGATGTACTCTGCATATAAGTTAAATAAGCAGGGTGACAATATACAGCCTTGACGTACTCCTTTTCCTATTTGGAACCAGTCTGTTGTTCCATGTCCAGTTCTAACTGTTGCTTCTTGACCTGCATACAGATTTCTCAAGAGGCAGGTCAGGTGGTCTGGTATTCCCATCTCTTTCAGAATTTTCCACAGTTTATTGTGATCCACACAGTCAAAGGCTTTGGCATAGTCAATAAAGCAGAAATAGATGTTTTTCTGGAACTCTCTTGCTTTTTCCATGATCCAGCGGATGTTGGCAATTTGATCTCTGGTTCCTCTGCCTTTTCTAAAACCAGCTTGAACATCAGGGAGTTCACGGTTCACGTATTCTTGAAGCCTGGCTTGGAGAATTTTGAGCATTACTTTACTAGCATGTGAGATGAGTATAATTGTGCAGTAGCTGGAGCATTCTTTGGCATTGCCTTTCTTTGGGAATGGAATGAAAACTGTGACCCTTTAGGTCCAAGTTAATATCTCTGGATAAACTCCACTGACTTCAGCTATGGGAGAACTCTTTAGACTATCTAACCTACATCTCAGTCCAATTCCACAGGACTTCCCTTTGGTAACTGGGATCTTCTGTCTCTTTAAAAAAAGGTTAAAAGGAAGTACCACACATGTAACCCTCCCTTTGAATCTGATCCACCCATGCTTTGAGAACTTGGAGTTTGACCAGTGACTGTAAGAGGGGACCCTTCCAAAGACAGTCCCTGAGAGAAACTGGCTCATGGTAGGTTTGCTGGGTTTTCTTCAGATCTGCTCTTTCACCCTTGTTCCAAAAGTCCCTGATTTCTGCCCCTCACCCAAGGCATTTCTTGGCTAAAATCTCAGTCTGGTTTTCTAACTTCACTTGGCTGGTGTCCCCCTGAGCATTTCTAAAAATATTAACCTGCCCTCAGATCCCACTTTTGGCACCTGATTCAAAGATCTGACTTATCCCAGCTCTGCCTTAGGGCCCCCTCTCCACAGAGTGGCACTGTGCTGTAACTAGATAAATCTTGGCCACTCTAGGAGACCTCAACTCATCTCCCCTCCGTGGGCCTTTCTTCTTCTACACAATGGACAGGCTAAGGTTTGCCTTGTTTACACTGCAAAGCTGTGACAGGCAAGTGTCAGAGTCAGCATAAAAGTCCACATTGCCTAAAATGAGTAATAATGACCACATCTCTGTGGATCGGATACTAGGCCCGGCACTTTACATCTGTTAACTGTATAGGTAGTAAATAATGTATACATAAACTGTATAGATAGTAAATAATTTTCTCCTTTGCTCTTAGGGACAGAAGATGTTTCTTCAGAAGATAAAAGAAAGACTGAATTCAGTACAGTGCAATACCCACTGTGTGTGCCAAGCTGTCTGTGCTTGGGCTTCTTGCCCCCTTGAAAGCCCCTCTCTTTTTTCTGGGTGTCTTAGCATTATCATCAGTGTTAGGGTAACCAAGGCACAGTAAATGCTTGGGGGTAGCTTCAGAATTCTTTAGAAATTCATTAGAAGGCTCAGTGGTTACCAACCAAGTTAGGGTCAGCGGCAAGCATGGAATGACAATTAAGTATAAATTGTTCCAGAGTTTGTCTTTCACCGAGCCCCAACCCCACTGGCAGCCCTCGACATTTGTGAACAGAGGAAATGAAGTGAGATTTCAACAGCTTCTCTGTCTCCCTTTCAAGTTAACATAATTCTAGCTTGGATATAGCCTGAATATGTTTGAATGGTGATCCCTAAAAAGATATGTCCACATCCAAATGCCTAGATCCCTATGAGTATTCCTTTCTTTGACAAATGGATATTTATAGATATAAATTAAGGACCTTACTAATTCATTTTTTATTGAAATATAATTGATTTACAATGTATTAATTTTTGCTGTACAGCAAAGTGACTCGGTTAAACATGTATATACATTCTTTTTTATATTTGTAATAAGGATCTTAAAATGAGATAATCTGGTTTGCCTGGGTGGGTCCTAAATCCAAGGACAAGTGTCATAAGAGACAAGAGGAAAGACAGACAGGTGGAGGAGACACAGGCAGAGGCTGGAGTGATGTGGTCACAGCTGGGGAAGCCAGGGACTGCTGACAGGCACCAGAAGCTGGAAGAGGTAAGGCAGTATGTCTGCTCTAGAACAGGGGTCCCCAGCCTCCAAACATGGACCAGTACCTCCTGTCAGATCAGGGGCAGCTTTAGATTAGAAATAAAGTGCACCACTAATATAATGCGCTTGAATCATCCCCAAACCATCCCCATAAACCAGTCCAAGAAAAAATTGTCTTCCACGACATCGGTCCCTGGTACCAAAATGGTTGGGGGGCCACTGTCCTAAAGCCTCCAGACTCGCTGTGGCCCTTTTTTCTTAAAAAGCTGACCGCCTGGTTGGGCTGGGTCTTCGCTGCTGTGCAGGCTCTTTTCTAGCTGTGGTGCTTGGGGGCTGCTCTTGTTGAGGCTGCAGGCTTCTTGCTGCACGGCTTCTCTTGCTGCATCTCCCGTGCTCTGAGAGTGGACTTGAGCAGCTGTGCCACAGGAACTTACTCTCCCCGAGACATGTGGGTTCTTCCCAGACCAGGGATCCAACCCATGTCTCCTGCATTGGCAGGCGGATCCTTTACCACTGAGCCACCAGGGAAGCCCCTGATGACACCTTGGTGTTAGACTTGTGGCCTCCAGAATGTGATGATAAACTTGTGTGGTTCTAAACCACGCAGTTGGTGGTGACTTACTGTGGCGGTCCTGAAAAGCAGGTACAGGCCATACACACTGTCTCTGATACTTAAGTCTTGAGGGCCTGGTAGGACTGGCAGTGAGGAGCGTGCAGCGCTGAATTTAGGGCAGCCAGGAAAGTGCACGGCAGTGGCACAGACCCTGCGGTGGCGGCTGGCAGGTTTGATGTTTTCTGGGTTTAGCTGGAGGGCAGCCCTGGGCCCATCCTGTGCTGGCCTGGGCAGCATCACCCCAGCCCCCCAAAAGTGTCACCACCAGGGAGGGAGGAAGCAGGGAAGGAGGTGAGGAGAAGGCACTTCCTGACTGCCTTCCATGAAAACTCCCTGCCAGCAGGCCTGGTGCCCCTGAGGGCTGGGAGGGGTGGGCATGGGCAGAAGAATTGGGTGCAAACAGGATGGGAGAATAAGGTTGGGGAAAGGTACAAAGTAGAATAGGGTGGGGCACAGAGGCACTGTTGGGGAAAAGGAGGGTTAGGGAAGAATGATGTGGGGGGAGGGGAGAAAAACAGAGAGAGGTGGGTGGGGAGGAGAAAGGAAGATTGGGGTGCAGGGGAAGAGTAAAGAAATGGGGTGATGGAGGAGGTTTTTAAATTTATTTAATTTGTATATTGTCGGGGGTAGTTTGAATGGAGGAGTGTGGGAGTAAGGAGGGGAAGGAATAAGGAAAGGGAGACAGGAAGAATCGGGAGGTCTGGGTGAATGCAGCAGAGGGGTGGGGAAGGGGCTGTCCCTAATTGGCATCGGCAGCATCATCAACAACAATATACTTGTACCCATCAAGCAAGTGTGCAGCGGGCACCTCCCTGTGCCAGACACAGTTTCCTGGCGGCAAATACCCCCGACTCCTCCATCCTCCCAGAGCTCATGCTGGAGATGCATGGCCCTGGTCTTTGTGTCAGTGAGCTAGCCCTTTCATCATGGGTGGGTGTGATTGTTCCCATTTCACAGACAAGGAAACTGAGGCCAGGGAGGTGAAGAGCTAAAGTTTAGTGAGAGTGGGGCCCTGGTTACCCCACAGGTCTCTGGGTGCCTGGCCAGCCACTTCCACCTGATGTCCATCTGCCCCCAGACCTCAGCACTCCAGCATTTCCCAAACATGCTCCCCTGGGAAGCGGGGCCCAGCTGGACCCCCATACTGGCCCTGCTTTGACCTTCTCTGAGCTTCAGTTTCCTCATCTTGGCAGTGGGGTAGGAGTTTATCTCCTTTACGGGGCTGTTGGGTAGTCCATTCAGCAGCACATATTTATCATCTCCCTCCATGTGCCAGCTGCTGTGTGAGGCTGGGTGCTGGGGATGTGGGGAGAGCAGGTGGACAGGCTTCCTGATAGCAGGCTGCCAGTGCCCTCCTGAGCTTGGAAGGAGATGTGGCTGTCGGGCTTGGGTATACAGCAGGCACCTCATATATATCAGATTCTTCCTGAGCTCCTGACAGGTTGCGCCCCTGCTCTCATCCCACCCTCATCCTGATCTCTCGGGACCCCAGCCCGGAGAGGCAGCTCACCCTCCTGCTGGCCTCCTCCCCCTGTCTGCACTTCCATTTGAGAAATGAGTTGGGGTCACATGCCTCTAGCCCTCACCAGCGGCCTCCCCATGCCTGCGGGCCCGCTGGAGCCTGCCTTGCGCCATCTCTCTCCCTCTTTCTGTGCCAGAGAGCCTGCTCCCTTTGTGTTCTCAGTCTGCTCAGGGCTTCCACCTCCAGCTCAGTGGTTGGTCCATCCAGCCTGGCCCTGGCATGATGAGGGGGTGTCAGCAGACAGCCCCGGGGATTTCAGAACAGAGCCTTGGAGAGGCTCTGGGAAGACCTCAGGCTCTGCGCTTTACTAGCTGTGAGATCTCAAGTTTCAGTTTCTGCTTGGCCTCAGTTTTTCTATCTGTATGGGGATGTTGTGAGCATTAGAGCACTGTAGTTGGGTCAGCACACAGCTGTGCTTAATCCAAAGGAGAAAAGAAATCTTAGCTGTTATGATTTCTTAAATTTGTGTTTGTTTTTGACTGCCTTGGGTCTTCACTGTGCAAGAGTGCTTGTCTCTAGCTGCGGCCAGTGGGGGCTACTCTTTGTGGTGGTGGTGGGCTGCTCTACGCAGCAGCTTCTCTTGTGGAGCACGGGCTGAGGGTCATAGGCTTCATTAGTTGTGGCTCGCGGGCTTTAGAGCGTGAGCTGTTGTGATTATTCTGTGAAACTTTAACTCTTCAGCTGTCTAGCATCCTTCCAGTCATGGCCTCCAACTTCCCTTTGGGTTCTTCCCCAACCTCAGTGAGGTGTGGATGGGCTTTGTGACCAGTTCTCATTCAGTCCACTGGTTTCAGGGGTTGACTAGGGGAGGAACATGTGATCCACTCAGCCACTGAGCTTTTGCTCAAAAGGGGCTTTTGCTGGGAATATTGAGAAACAGAAGTTTGCTCCCGAGTGAGATTTGAGGCTGAGTTGCTGTCTTGGACCACAGAGAGAAAGTTGTCTGAGCCAACAGGTAGAGGAGGTGCAAACCTTGAGAACATCACATGAGCCTTGATCAAGTTGTTCCTGAGGTCCATACCTAGGCTTTTTATCCACCATGCTGTATTTGTTCAACTCTGTTATATGCCAGCTGCCATTCCAGTTGCTGGGGATGGAACCAGGAGCAAGACACTCTTCACCTCACAGAGGTCCAGTCCCCCGTGCCCCAGGGCCTTTGTGCTTGCTGTTCCCTCTGCCTGGAATGCTGTTCCCCTAGTATCTCCATGGCTGCCTCCTGCACCTCCTTCTTCAAGTCTCGACTCAGAGATTATCCCTTTGGCGAGGCCTGCCCTAGCTTCTCTGTTCAAAATTACACACTTGTGCATTAGAGAAGGAAATGGCCACCCACTCCAGTGTTCTTGCCTGGAGAACCCCAGGGACGGGGGAGCCTGGTAGGCTGCTGTCTATGGGGTCGCACAGAGTCAGACACGACTAAAGCGACTTAGCAGCAGTAGCAGCAGCAGTACCTTTCCTACCCTTTCCTGGTTTTATTCTTTTTCTGATTTATTTTATTCTATAGAATACTTGATTATTTTGTTACTTCTCTATCTCCTCCACTAGAATGTCAGCCTCATGAAGGAAGGGGTTTTCTTTTTTTTTTAATTTTTAAATTTATTTTATTTTTAAAAGCTTTATTTTGTATTGTTTATAACCAGTTAATTGTTGGAGCCATGTTAGGTATTACTGACAAAATCGAGGCACGGTCCCCAGCCCCCTGTCCTCATTCCGCAGGCACGGATCCCGGGATGAAGGAGTTAGGCCTTGTAATTCTGACTTGTCTTTTCCTCTCCTCGGCTGAATTGACTGAAAAGGAATATTAAGGTGCTTATTGTTCTTGAGAGGAACATGAGAAGGCACAAAGCCTTCTGCAGCATTGCTCAGAAAATAATTCATAAAGTTAATCACTGACATTTGTTCAAGGACTTTTACAAAAGAGTGTTCCAGGATGAGCATATAGGCTGTAGCTTGAGGCCATGGGAGGGATTGATATCTGGAGCCTATTTGTGAAGAAAATGTTTATGGCAAAGGAGTTTACTGAATTTAGGGCTTAGAAATAATTAAAATAGTTAGAAGTTAAAGATTTAAGGAATGTTGTAAAGTTAGCATATTTCAGAATTTCTAGAGACACTATAGCTAGAACCCTTTTTAAGAGATAGTGAGCTCAGGATGTTAGGGGCAAACAGGATTTAGGAAGATAAGTAGTAAACTGAGGAATGTAGCTTGAGTTACAATGTAATCACAAGTTAACTACAGGACACATTGGAAGAGGTAGATAATAGATGATAAGGCTGATTCCGAGAGGATCACTAAAGCAGGAACTCTGTTTGAAGAGCAACAATGATTTATGGAGATAATAAATCTGGGAGAGGGGGAACTGAAAATGTCAAACCTCTGGTCTAACGTTTTTGTAAAAGTATAAAAGAGAATCTTAAACTTGGAGTAAACAGGCAGTCCATAGAAAATTGAGAGGCTGCATCAGTCGCCAACACCGTTCATCTCTGCAGGTTGAATCCCTGGCTGCTGGAGTTGGACTCCAGCAGTTAATGTGATAGTTTCAGGTGAACAGAGTAGGAACTCAGCCATACACATACATGTATTCTCCTCCAAATCCCCTCCCATCCAAATCCCCTCCCATCCAGGCTACCACGTAACACTGAGCAGAGTTCCCAGTCCTATACAGCAGGTCCTTGTTGATTACTCATTTTAAATCTAGCAGTGTGTCCATGTCCTTCCAGACTCCCTAACTGTCCCTCCAAGGGAGGGGGTTTCTACCTGTCTTGTCCACAGCAGCTCCATGGTGCCTCGAACAGAGTGTGCCAGAGGGTAGGTGCTCAGTGTTGAATAAAGAGGGAGCCCCAAAGACAGAGCTGAAAAGATGACACTGTCATTGTGGTTTGCATGTTTAATAAGGAGGAGGCATCTATTTGCTGACCCTCTGCTGCTGCTGCTGCTGCTAAGTTGCCTCAGTCGTGTCCGACTCTGTGCGACCCCATAGATGGCAGCCCACCAGGCTCCCCCATCCCTGGGATTCTCCAGACCAGAACACTGGAGTGGGTTGCCATTTCCTTTTCCAATGCATGACCCTGAGAGGAGGGCAAAGCACATGGCTGCTGTGCCAAATTGATTCTCTTCTGTTTCTGGGTAGTTCAAATGGCAAAGAATCTGTCTGCAATGCTGGAGACCTGGGTTCCATCTCTGGATCAGGAAGATCCCCTGAAGAAGGTCACGGTAAGAATAGAGGAGCCAGGACAGAGGAACCTGGTGGACTACAGTCCATGAGATCGTGAAGAGCTGGGCACAACTGAATGACTAACACTTTCTGACTTAAGCCAGACTGGATTGTTTTTATTGGGGGAGGGGTGTCACTTTCCCTCTTAGAATCCTAAACTTCTCTTGGAAGGATGCTATACTCAAGAGTCTCTGGAGGGTGCAAGGGAATCCCGTCCTTGCCCTTGGATGTGCAGTCACTAGCACACTACAGAGAGATGCAGGTGGTGATGGTGATGAGGATGATGGTGATAATGTGGCATTTGCTCTAGTGCTCATGAGGAGGGTACCATTATCATCCCTGTTCCTGAACGAGGAAACAAAGGCACCAAGAGGTCAAAGAACTTGCTTAAGGTCCCTCAGCTGTAAGTGGAAGAACCAGACATGAGCAAGTATCACGTTGTCCGACCACCCAGAGGAAAGGAAGGTGCTGCACAGCTGAAGACAGCCGGGAGGGAGGGCGTTCAGGAGCGGCCCCGGGAGGACCACTGGGCTAAGATGTGAGGCTTCTCTGGCAGCCTGAAGCCTCCGACCCACCCGCCGGATGTCCCCTCCACCCCTGCAGTGGCCTGGTGTCCTTTTAGCTGTGGAACTAAATTTGGCTCAGGGGCAAGTGAAACCAGCAAAGCCTCATACCACTCAGTCTGAGGAGAAGGAAAGGCTTCCTGGAGGAAGCTGCACTTAATCAGAGACCTGGAGGAGGAGTCAGGTACGGGAGTAGAGGTCAGGAAAAAGAGTTCAGGCGGGGACACGGCTGGCCAACGCCCCGGGGAGTGTGAAAGTGAGTGATCAGCTTCTTCTGAGCTCCTCACCTGTCTCAAGTGCATGTTTACCCAAACCCACGCAGGGCAGACACACCGCAACTTTCCCAGCCCACATTTCCACCCGTTCACTCTTTCCTCTGTGCATTCAGAAGACACATCCACCACCCTCCACTTTGGCAAAACACATGGTCTTATCTGCAGGCCCATCTCAGAACTGTCTGAGCACCCAGCTGGCCTGGGCCCCCCAGGACGTGGTCTCTGGGATGGAAGGGGGTGAGCGGGTGGCTAAGCCAGTGCCTTTCTGAGGCTGGGAACCCCTTGCTCAGGCCTTAAGACCCTGGAATCTGGAAGTCCCAAATGCTGCCTCCACTTGGGTGCCCCACGGGCAGGCTGCACACCTTCCAGTTCTCAGGGGCGTCGGCCCCACAGGAGCTGCTTTATAGCCAAGCTTCCCTCCTCCGGTGTCCATCATCACCTAGGCTATGGGGCCAGATCGCCCTACTCTATCATGTCTGACCACTTGGAGTTGGTGGTTTAACCACTCTGGATTTCACTTCCCTTATCTGGAAAATGGATTCATTCAGTGGTGTGGCACATAGTAAGTGCTCAGTAAGAGTTACTATTTTTATTGTAGATCATGTGATTCTGATGCTGTGATTTCACTCCTCTCCAGTTCTCTGGGGTGTTCTTTCCTCATTACCCTGGGAAAAGAGCATGCAGGATGGAAACAAAGATGTCTTTCTGCATCCTGACATCTGCCTCTGTCTCTGGGGAAAGGGGAGGCTTCTAATAAACACAGTTTTAGGGAAAACTGTGGGGTGGGGGTGCTTCCCAGGTGGCTCAGTGGTAAAGAATCAGCCTGTGAATGCAGAAGATGCAAGAGACTTGGGTTCGATCCCTGGGTTGGGGAGAGCCCTTGGAGGAGGAAATGGCAACCTAGAGCTGTATTCTTGCCTGGAGAATCCCATGGACAGAGGATCCTGGCAGGTACAGTCCATGGGGTTACAAAGTCTGACATGACTAGTACTGAGTGTGTACATATATGTAGGGGAAGCTGGAGCTTAGAGAAAAGATTTCCTGAGTGGGGAGAGCAGGGTTTAGGGAACTGGGAGGTAGCAGAGATTGTGGCGAGGGCCCCAGGAAAGGAGACCTGGGGTAAAGCATGGAGGAAGCGCCAGGCCTGTTGGGGAGCTGAGCCCAGCCCTCCTCTGGCAGGGCTCGGGCACAAGAGAAAAAGGGTTCCTGGGGTCAACAGCGGGCCTAGGACAGCCCAACAGAGGTCCCTGAGGCCCTGGGGTGAGGGGCCACTGAAGAGGTCCCCACCGTCCAAGACGGCAGGGAGCTGTGGGTGAGCAAGTCCCTGAGGTCTCGGGGCACCAAGGGCAGATGGGGCAGAGTGGATACCAGGACAGACTTGGCCTTGCCGCCCGACAGCTGTGTGGGCCGAGGGAGCAGATGTGAAGGTGGTCACGTGGTCAGAGGGTGGGCCAACATGGGAAGAAAGGATGAAAGGAGGCTGTGAGCAGTGCAGGAGGTGGTCAGCAGCCAGGCGCGGGGCGTGGGGCCAGGCTGGTATCCTGGGGGCACTGGGGGAACACACCATCTCCCAGCCTTGATAACACAGCCGATCCCTCTTAGACTCCGTCCCCAGCACTGGGCTGCATCGGGCTCCCCTGTGCACACAGTGTCTAGTTTCTGCCTCCCTAGTGACTCAGCTGCCCCTCCTTGAGCCTGTGAGCCATCCAAGTAGGTCCCTACAGGGCCGTCGTTGTTGCCTGATGGATGGCACAGAGGAAGTGCTCTGAACCTTTGCAGTCTGGACCTACTTCTTAGGTTTCTCCTCTCTCCAGCTTTCACCTGCTTGTGGAATGAATTACTCATATGAGCAGTTCAGCCATGGCCCAGGTCCACACCCCCTTGGGAGGGGAAAGTAAGGGCTTTCTAGTTTCTAGCAAGTCTGGGGGATCCCCTTCCCATTGCCACTACCCCTTTACTTCTCCAGCACACAGCTTCCCTCTTTTCCCCTCCCCAGGTTTGGGGGATGTGTTGGACGCATCTTACTAGTGTAAGCCCACCTGTAGCTCGCCCCATTCCTCCCACTGCTGGGTGGGCCCTGCTTGGCCCGGGAAGTGCCCTCTGCCCTCCCCGGAGCACGTGGCCTCACGATTTTCCTTGAACACAGCACTTTGTGACTTTGACGTAAACTTCAAACACGGCCCCATTTCCTATTTGCGCATCAAGGAAATAGGCCGAGTTTCACAGAAAGGCGCTTCCAAGAGCACACCAGGCCTTCCGGGCCCGTCCCTGCCCTGCTTGGGCGTGCTGATCTTCTGGGGCATCTAGGTGAGTGGCTGTCCTCTGGCCTTCTGCGTCCAGCACGGCCACCGACTGCAGGGCCTCCCGGGGCAGCTGGGAGAGGGGGACTCAGGTTCCGCACCCCCCGACCTGAGTGAGAAACCCTAGTGGGGTATGAGCTCTTTACACCTGGCCGGGGTGTATGAGGGGGTGGTTAGCTGGTAGGGGCCCGGGCTAGGGGCTCGGGCTGCAGAGAAGCCCAAAGTGGTTTCTCGGACCCCAGTTCTTCATCTAGAGCCAGTTGTCTGGTGCCTTTGGGACCCGACACCTTGCAGGTGGCCCCGGGCCTTGGCGTCCATCAGCACATCCCCAGGTAAGTCATTCTGGATGAAGCAGCAGCCAGCCGCCATCTCTCGGGGTGGCCTGGGTCTGGTGGAGGAAGGAGGAGAGAGTCAGGCGGAACTGGAGTACCAGGAGGGCTGTAGGGCGCTCGTGGGTGGTGTCCCACGAGAGAAGGAAGCAGACGTGGCCTGTGGCCATCCTGAGGGATGGAGGTCTCTCTCCAGAGCGCCGGCTGAGTGGCTGTGGACATGTGCATCCAGGGGCCCCACAGATGCCGGCTCAGTCCCTAGCCTCCTGCAGGGCCCCATCAGTGAGACAACCTTAGTTCCAGGAAGCAGAGAAATGTCCAGAGAAAGCAAACATGTGCTCTGTCCCCCAGGCTCAGGAAGATGAGGGAGCACCAATGGGGCTGTAAACTGGAACATCCACTGCCGGATGGTTTCTGTGAGGGGGCCCAGGGCAGGCTCCAACCACTGATAGGGAGCTCAGGTTAAAAGGAGTAAACAGCTTGAATCCTGCTCAACTGATGTGTGTCCTTGGCAAATTGCCTGGCCTCTCTGAACCTCAGTTTGCCCATCTTTTAAATGCAGAAGCAAATTTTGGCGCCTAGTATGTGCTTGGCTCTTTGGCTCCTGACTGTTGGGTGAGAGGTTGGGAAAGCTCTCCCAGGCAGGGAAGGGTCTTGGCAGGAAGGAACAGGGGTTCGTGTGGTGAACAGCAGAAGATGAGCTTTGTTACTTTCTTTTTTAAAATATTTGTGTATTTACTTGGCTGCCTCAGGTGTTAGTTGCAGCAGGCGCTCAAGATTGTGTTGCTTCAGGTGGGGTCGCTCATTGCGGAGCACAGACCGGCTGTGGCTCCTGGGCTCTAGAGCAGGCGGTCTCAGCAGTGGCAGCATGAGGGCTTAGTTGCCTCTCAGCATGTGGGGGTCTTAGTTCCCAGACCAGGGATTGAGCCTGTGTCTGCTGCACTGCAAGGCGAATTCTTAACCCCTGGACCGTCAGGAAAGCCCCTGACCTTTGTTGCTGTTGTCTCAGCCAGGGCAGCCAGTACACCATAGGTGCTTAATAAAGCTGTGCTGAGAGATTAGGGCCTGCGTCCTATGACAGTAAGGCCTTGGGTGTCCCCCGCGGCGCCTTGTCTCCTGCCAGTGCTTTTTCTGGTCGCCGCCAGGCCTCCAGTCTTGTCAGGGATGGGCAGGCATGCTGGGCGGGCAGGTGGCCCAGATGGATGGCGTTTTGTGTGCACTCTGGAGCCAGGGAGCCGATTCAGGGCCCGACTCTGCCACCCGAACTGTGTGTGTGCCGTGCGGCCTTCAGCTAGTTCCTTCTTCTCTGTCCCTCCTTCACGTCCCAAACCCACAAATTCTCCACACAGTGTTCTCGTCAGGATTCAGTTCCGTTCAGTCGCTCAATCAGGATTAGGTGACTGAATTGCTCTCGAGTGCCTGGGTGCTGGAGGTGCTGTATACGCATAATATTACAGTCTTTATTCTTATCACTAGCTCAGGGTGGTCTTGTGGCTCCTGGAGGGTCTCCTAAGGGGCTGCAGCAACCAGCCTTTTCCATGCTGGCTGCTCCCTACTCCAGCCAGAACATAGGGTCAAGGAAGTGCTTCTTTTTTTTTTTTTAACACTATTTAAAAAAAATTTATTCCTTTCTCTGTTTGGCTGCACTAGAGCTTCACTGCTGTTCTCAGGCTTTCTCTAGTTGTGCCACTTGGGGGCTGCACTCTAGCTGTGGTGAGGGGCTTACGGGGTTTCTTGCCGTGGAGGCATCTCCTGTCGTGGAGCGTGGCTCCAGGGCATGGGGGCTTCAGTAGATGCGGCCCACGGGCTTAGTAGTTGTGGCCCATGGGCTCTGTTGCTCCATGGCATGTGGGATTTTCCTGGACCAGGGATTGAACGCGTGTCTCCTGAACTGGCAGGTGGATTCTTAACCCCTGGCACTAGGGAAGTCCCAAGGAAGTGCTTCTTAACTGCAGCCAATTTTGCCTCCCCATTCCCACTGGGAACATTCAGTACCATCTGGAGACATTTTTGGTCACGACTTGGTGGGTGTTACTGGCATCTAGTAAGAGAGGCCAGGGATGCTGCTAAACACGCTGTGGTGCACGGATAGCATGAGAGCTTGCAGTCAGCCTCCGTTGTCCAGACTCATCCCACCTTTTCCATCCTCTAAGCTTTCTCCCATCTCCCTTTTACAGTCACGGAGCCTGCCACCCAGAGACGGCTAGCTCCTTGCTCTGGTCACAACAGCCCTGGGAACCCTGGCGGCAGAGGTTGGAGTTGGTGGGGAGTGGTGGTGGTGGGGAGCTGGTCGTGGGGCATTATTCAGTCAGTCAACAGACAGAGTCTGTTTGAGGTCTGAGGACCTGCCTCCGACCCTGTGGCAGCCCAGCACTCTGCACCCTGACAGTCATAGGCAGCTCAGAGTGCAGCAACACCTGGGCCAGGCGCGCGTGGGAGCCCTGGGACCCAGCTCAGAGCGGCGGATGCCGCTTTCCTTATGACCATGCACTGGAGTGGCTAGTACTGGCTGCTGGGTCAGAGCGACCTGGGTTCAAATCCTGACTGCCACTCTTAGGCCACATGACTCTGAACATGACATTACCCTCCCCAAGCCTCAGATTTTTAGCTGAGGAATGGCGATAAGCGAGGATTAGATTAAACAGATCATGCTTAGAAGAGGTGTCATAAAGTCTTCAGCACACAGGCTATTGTTATGGTTGCTGATTTGACAAATATTCATTGGGAGGCAGTGGGAGCTACAGTGAAAACCAGACGAGTGTAGGCTCTGCCTTGGGGAGCTCAGGCTGGTCAGAGATTGTGGGGCTAACGGAGACACTGATCATACACGGCCACCAGGTCTATGATGCGGGAGGATGGGGCCCTGGGAGGATAGAGTAGGTGACTCAGCGGGGGAAGGAAGGGGGAATCATGGAGCATCTCTGCGTGGAAGGGACAGCTGAGGGACCTGAGGCATGCGACTATGAGAAACCTGTGGTTGGCTTCCCAGGTGATTCAGTGGTAAAGAATTCACTTGCCAGTGCAAGAGACCCAAGAGACGTGAAGAAGGAAATGGCAGCCCGCTCCAGTATTCTTGCCTGGAGGATCCCATGGACAGAGGAATCTGGCAGGCTATAGTGCATGGAGTCACAAAGAATCAGACACGACTTAGTGGCTGAGCCTGCAAGCCGTTCCAGGCAGAGAGAACAGCCTGTGCAGAGTCTCCTCCAATGGGTCCTCTCCTCTTCCACCATCTGTTAGTGAAGGAAACCTCTAGGTCCGCTGTTCCCTCCTCTCTCCTAGGGAAGCCCCCATCACCTCTCCTCCCTCATCAGACTGCCGAGTTCCAAGAACCTGCAGAGGTGTCCCCGCCCACCACAGGAGGCTATGTACCCTCTCAGGTACCTGGTATCAGAGGGCAGCCTCTGCCCACCACCAACGTTTATTGGGCACCTACTCTGTGCCTGGTTGGCACAGGCAGGAGGACAGACAGCCTCCACTTTCCTCAGGCTTACATACTGGCAGGGGACACAGGCCTTGTGTCAACAAACTGATAGGACATCACAGTTTCAGTGGTGAAGAGCAGTAACATGGGTCAGTGATAGAGAAGGAGAGGTGATTTTAGAGAGAGGTCAGGGCGAGTCTCTTGGAGGTTGAGACCCGAATGAAGTGACAGATGTTGAGGGAATGGTGTTCAGGCAGAGGGAACAGCCAGTGCAAAGGCTCTGAGGTTGGACCAGGCCCAGTTTGTTCCAGTTTTCTCAACAAGTAGCATAAGGAAGCTGGTGTGGCTGGTGGGGAGTGAGTGAGGACAAGACAGTGGCAGGGCAGATTGTGCTCCGGGGCTGCTGTAAGGACCTGGGCTTTCAGCCTGAGTGAGGCGGGAGTCCTGGAGGGCTGCAGGCAGAAAAGGAGGCTCTAGGATGAGTGGGCTGGGCCTGTGCTCAGCGCTGGGCAAGCCTGGCCTCACGGGGTCCTCACAGCCCCTCAGCACTGGGCACCATCGCTGGCCCTGTCTTCCAGGTAGGTCTTGGCGAGTGTACCTCCCCACACAGATCCACATTGCTGCTGCCCATAGATCTGTGATCCCATGATCAGATCGCATGCCATGGTGTCAGAAAGAGAGAAGGAGCCTGTCGCCATCCACGGCACAGTGCTCACCACTGTCAGGGGACTCGGGATGCGACAAAGTTGGTGTTCTGTTAGTTGACAAATGTCTGTGCTGCCTCTGTGGTTGGCCTGTGGACTGGGGAACAGGAAATGTGGCTTCAGGGGGGACTTGGCATCTTGGGCAGAAGACTGGGGTCCGTGAGAGGAGGCCTGGGCAGTTGGGGCTGTGACTCCATTCCGGCAGTGCCGTGGGTGGGAATGCTGTTGATGCTGGGCTGTGGGTGGCACACAGGGCCTCTAGACCTGACTGCTGCCACTGCCCCCTGCCTCCCTGACAAGTCCAGTTGGATCATCTCATTCTGTCAGCAGCCTGATGCCCTCAGTCTCCCCTCTGGTGTCTAAGGTAGACATTTAACTGGGGCTTTGGACACGCAGAGCCTGTTCTGTGTAACAGTAGGGCTTCCAGGCTCTGCTACTTGGGTGTGGGGATTGTTGTCCTTGTTCAGTCTCTAAGTCATGTCTGACTCTTTGCAATCCCATGGACTACAACACACCAGCCTTCCCTGTCCCCTTCCATCTCCTGGAGTTTGCTCAAATTCATGTCCGTTGAGTCACTGATGCTGGGCAACCATCTCATCCTCTGCCGCCCTCTTCTCCTTTTGCCTTCAATATTTCCTTCCCAGCATCAAGGTCTTTTCCAATGAGTGCGCTCTTCTCATCAGGTGTGGGGATTAAACAAAGCTAAAAAGGGTCCTTCCTGGAAGGTCTTCTCAGGGCCTTTAATATGCAAATATGCTCCCCACAACTTTTCAAAATGCAATTTGTCCCTTGACTTTTTTTCCTTTAATATATATTTGGGCATCCTGTGCCTGGAACAGATAGAGTTTAACCCTACCTTTCCCCAGAAAGGAGGCTTGAAGGGTGGAAGTTCAGATAGAGCTGTTTAGCCAAGGATCATGGTTTCCTCTCCCCACCACAGGGCCTGGGCTGTGAGAATGAGCCTGGTGGTCTCCTGATGGAGCTGCAAACTCTGGGAAGGCCAGACGAGCATCTTTGAGCTCACAAGGAGCTCGCAAGCTCAAGGGGAGGCTGGAGGGAGTCAGCCTGGGCAGGAGCGTGGTGGGAGAGTATGGTGGGTGCGTCTCCTGGGAGAGTCATGCAGTCTGTGGGGACTTGGCTCAGGACAGAAACATCTGGTCCTCCAGGAGGCTGCAGACCAGTCAGGCCCTTCTGGAAGCTGCTGAGGTTACTGCTGTCTCTGTTATCAACAAAGAGACAAGGAAGTGGGAGTAAAATTGAGGATGCACGGGAAGGCTCTGGCCTCCGGGACACCTTGGACTCAGGTCCTAGGTGGGCCATCACAACTTCTGGCCCTGGACGGGGTCCCCAGGGCTGGCCTCTCCCCACTCCCGCCTCCGCACCACCTGCCTCTGGCTACCCAGGCTGCACCTGCGGCCACCGCGGGGCGGAGCTTCTCAAACCGTGTTGTCGACAGTTTCCTGCCGCAGCTTCCGGCCCCAGAGGCCAGCTTCACTACCCCCACCCCTCCATGCTGTCCGTGGACAAACCTCCACTTGCTGCCTTGTCTCAGGTTCTGATCCCCTTGAGGAGTAGGGCTATGAGTCTGCCAGGCTGGGCTGGCTGGACTGGGGGAGCAGAGAGGAGTGGGGAGAAGGTACACAGTGGAGGGCACTGCATGGATTCAAGCATGGGAGTGAATTTGAAGAAAGACTGATAGCACAGCCTGCCTGGAGCAAAGGAAGGGCCGAGGAATTCAGTTATTAATAGATTCAATGATGTAGGCAGGAGGGAGCCACAGTAGGTCCTTTTAATTTTTTTAATTTTTTTTTTTAATGTGGGTCGTTTTTAAAGTCTTTATTGAATTTGTTACAACATTACTTCTGTTTTATGTTTTGGGTTTTTGGTCCCCAAGGGATGTGGGATCTTAACTCTCCCTACTAGGGACTGAACCCACACCCCCTGCATAAGAAGGTGAAGTCCTAACCACTGGACCACCAGGGAAGTCCCACACAGTAGCTTCTTGAGCCAACGAGGCCCTGGGGGAGAACTACCTGAAAGCAACTTGCAGACCCCAGAGCTTCAGCTCATGTGGGAAACAAACTGTGGGGTTCAGCCAACCACAGGCACTATGTGAGTTAGATCTGGATCTCAGGTTTTATTAATAGAAAACAGCGGGTGGAGATCAAAGGAGGTGATAGCAGCAGAAACAGACCACAGGGGAAGAGGTCTGGACTAGACAGGTGGGAGCAGCTGCGTGGGTGGGCAGAGACAGAATGGCCCGAGTTGGGAACAGAGGATAGGGAAGGAGAGAGAACAGGAACCATCAGAGAGGAAGGAGGCAAGCTGGGGGGTTGGTGAAGGACTCGAGAGGCGCGATGCTCAAGCAGGAGGAGGGGGGGCGGTCACAGTGTCCATCACTCAGGGACCCAGCCTCAAAGAGGGTGCCTGGTGCCCATCAGGTGGTGATATCTTGGCAGCTGGAGGGCAGCCAGGTGGGGGTGGGGGAGCAGATAATGACAGGAGTGTAGACAGCCTGCTCTTCTCCCTTTTTAATTAATATTTTTAGTGCCTGGTATGTCTCTATGTGGGCTTTCCAGGTGGCGCAGTAGTAAGGAATCCGCCTGCCAATGCAGGAGATGTGTAGATGCAGGTTCAGTGGCTGGGTCTGGAGGATCTCCTGGAGGAAGAAAGGGCAACCCACTCCAGTATTCTTGCTTGGAGAACCCCACTGACAGAAGAGCCTGGCAGACTACCGTCCAGAGTCGCAGGGGTCGCAGAGTCGGACGCAACTGAGCACACAGGCAATTGTGTCTATAGTTTCCTGCGGCCTGTCTTCTCTTTATATAAATAATCATTTACATACAGTAAAGTTTATCCCTTTTAGTGAAAAACTCTGTAAGACTTGACAAAGGCATACAGCTGAGAAACTATCTGAAGATGCAGGCTGTTCTGAGTTCCCTCATATCCCTTTGTAATCAGTCCATATCCCGACACCCTCACTTCCCAGCAGGTCTGCAGCCTCCACCTGCTCTGCAGTTCTGAATAGAACCAGATGGTTTGTAGCCTTTTGAGTCTGGCCCTTTGCTCTCAGCATGATGCCTTTTAGGTTCATTCATGTGTGTGTATCACCACGCCCTTCCATTTCATGATAGAGTAGGATCCCACATGGGATGTACTCCCACTTTCTTCAACTGCTGGAAAACGTTGATCTTCCCAATCCAGGGATCGAATCTGGGTCTCCCTTACTGCAGGCAGAATCTTGACCATCTGAGCCACCAGGGAAGCCTTTGAGTTCTTCCTATGTGTTGGCAGTCATGAACAGAGCTGCTGTAAACACTGCTGTGCAGGTCTTTGTGTGAGCCTAAGTTTTCATTTTTCCAGGATGAATACCCAGAAGCCATCCTGACTCTATTTTTTTTTCAAACATTAAACTTTTTATTCTGTATGTGGTGTAGCTGATTAACAATGTTGTGATGGTTTCAGGTGAACAGTGGAGGGACTTAGCCGTACACATACATGTATCCATTCTCCCCCAAAGGCCCTCCCATCCAGGTTGCCACATGATACTGGGTAAAGTTCCATGTCCTTGTTGGTTATTAATTTTGAACCGACGCTTTTTATTTTAAAATTTTTATTATTTATTTATTTGGCTGTGCCAGGTCTTAGTTGCCGCAGGATCTTTAGTTGAGGCATGTGGGATGTAATACCTCGACCAGGGATCGATCTTGCCTCCCTCTTCCCCCAACCCTGCTTTGGGAGCTCGGAATCTTAGCCACTGGACCACCAGGGAAGAAGTCCTCCAATTCTTTAAACACTCTTTAGGGATGATGGGGGCTTTCCTGGTGGCTCAATGGTAAAGAATCTTCCTGATATTGCAGGAGACACAGGTTTGATCCCTGGGTCGGGAAGATCCCCTGGAGAAGGAAATCGTTATCTGCTCCAGTATTCTTGCCTGGAGAATTCCATGGAGAGAGGAGCCTGGCAGGCTATAGGCCATGGGGTCAGAAAGAGTCGGACATGTCTTAGCAGCTCAACAAAAACAATTAATGGGATGGTGACTGCATCTCCTGGTCCCCAGTTAATCACCTGCCTGTAACTACTGGGACATCCAGGGCCTGCCCCCTCAACTCTGACCCTCGCAACCCCAGTGTCAGAAGCCTTCTGGTTAGAAAGTTGGTTCTGGCCCCTCCTCCAGCTGCCCTGATTCAGGCCTCAAGTGATTCTCACTCAGTCCCAGTGCCTGCTTTTGCATGTTCCTGAACATCAGGGAAAGGCAGCCTTTCTCAGTCCACAAAAGCTTTCTTTCCACCCCCTGCTTATAATTGCTGAACTGAGAAGGGTACCTGAGGACCCTTCCTTGAATGCAAAACTATGCCCGGGTGGCCTTAACTGGACCCATCTTAGTAGAGAAACAACCAGAAACTGTTATGGGCATAATTTTTTCAACAGTTTATAAAAACTTAAAAAATACAGAAAATGAGAACAATTCGTTGTACAAATTATCTACATCTTAGATTCTACGGTGGAATTTTGCTATATTTTCTTCTTCACATACACTTGATCCTCATTATTATTGGATTCTGCATCTGCCAACTCGCCTGCTTGCTAAAATTTATTTGTAACCTCCAAGCTCATGCTCGCTGCACTGTCACGGTTGTTGGAGGGCATGTGCAGAGTGGTATGAAATTTGAGTCAACCCACATGCTGGTTCCTGCCGAGGCTGAGCAAGGCAGTGCTTTGCCTTCTCATTTCAGCTCATGTTGTAAACAAGCCTCTTTCTCACAGTCTGTTTGGTACCACATTTTTGTGCTGTTTGTCTGTAATTTCACTGTGTCAGTGGTCCCCAAGGGCAGCACTGAGGTGCTGTTTAGAGTTCCTGAGTGCAGGAAGGCTGAGCTATGCCTCCCAGAAAAAGGACGTGTTGAATAAGCTTATAGGGCTGTTGGCCAAGAGTTCAGTGCTAATGAGCCAATATAATTATGTAAAGTGTCTTTAAACAGAAGTAAATAAAACAAGGTTATATACTGATCTGTTGATGAAAATTTTGCGACCAGAGACTTAAAGGAACTTAACCCTGAATTTCTTCTAGAAGCAATGGCTTAGTACTTCCTCATTTGATACCTTATAGAAATATTGCAGACGGCAAGACTCAACTATATCAATCTGTTTATCCATACATCAACTTTTGTTTTTAGATGCTTTCCTTTCAAAATAAATTATAGTCATCACTACACTACCCATCACACCTAAATATTTCTGCACACAGATCATTGACTGGGGTTCAATATTTTATGGTGCTTTTAAAATATATATTTAAAAATTTATTTTAAATTTGGCTGCATCGGCCCTAGTTGTGACAGGCACTCAGCATCTCCGTTGTGTAATGAGGGCTCTTTCACTGCGGTGCATGCTCTCCAGTTGTGGCCCTTGGGTTTCAGAGTATGTGGGCCCAGGAGCTGTGGCGCAGGGGCTAGGCCGCTCCACGGCATTGAAAGTTTAGTTACCCAACCAGGGATTGAATCTGTCATCTGCATTGCAAGATGGATTCTTAACCACTCATCCACCAGGGATGTCCCTTATGATGCTTTGTAAAATTGAGAGGCCCAAATACAATGAAATGAACAAGTTGGTACATTGTCTGAATTTTGAGCGACTCAGACACCTGTGTAACCCAATGCTTCTCAAGATATCAGACATCACCATCACTGTGGAAAGTTGAAGGTAGGCAATTTTAGGTTATCTGCCTCTCCATATATCTATTTATTTAAATGTCCTTAATTCCTCCTCACCACAAAAGGTAATGCTTTCCAGTCACACACTTTATTTTGTTTAATGGCCATATCAAATTTCCCATTGGTATTAAATCCTAATATATTTTTATTTGAACTAGTTTATGTGTTGTTCAGTGGCTCAGTCCGACTCTTTGCCACCCCATGGACTGCAGCACACCAGGATTCCTTGTCCTTCACTACCTCCTGGAGTTTGTTCAAACTCATGTCCATTGAGTCAGTGATGCTATCCAACCACCTCACCCTCTGTTGCCAGCTTCTCCTCCTGCCCTCCCAGTATCAGAGTCTTTTCCAGTGAGTTGGCTTTTTGCATCAAGTGAACAAAGTACTGCAGCTTCAGCTTCAGCATCAGTCCTTCCAGGGAATCTCTAGGGTTGATTTCCTTTAGCATTGACTGGTTTGATCTCCTTGCAGTCCAAGGGGCTCTCAGGAATCTTCTCCAACACCACAGTACGAAAGCATTAATTCTTTGGCTCTCAGCCTTCTTTACAGTACACCTCTCACATCCGTACATGACTACTGAAAAAGCCATAGCTTCAAACTAGTTTCTGCATTCTACAAACTCAGTTCATGAAGGCAGAAGGGGCAGGGCAAAGGGACATTTCTCAGGCTGTGGAAGGCTAATGGAGTCAAGCTCCTTTGGTGAGCAAATGTTGTTCCAGCTGCAGGGCCTTTGTACTTTCTGTTCCCTCTCCCTCATGCTTTTTGAGAAGTGGGATCCTTTTATCCTTCAGATCTCAGCTCAGGTGCTACCTCCTCAGAGACTGTGACCATCCCGGCTACAGTGGCTTCTTTCTTGGTCTCACTCTATTTCCTTTAAAACACTGACCTCAATCTGTAATTATTATTTTTGTCTCCTTGTTTATTGCATCCTCCCTCCCTCAGACTGTCATCTCCGGGAGGGCAGAGACCATGTCTGTCTTATTCACCCATATCTCCAGCCTGAAACACAGTAAGAATCCAACACGTGTCTGGGAGACAGGTGTGCCGGGTGCATGTGTGTGCAGGCCCGTGAGGGGTGCCTGGGTGCTCCGTACTAGGTCTGAAAAGTCAAAGGCTGGTTTGGGACTCCTCAGTCTGAGTCCAGCAGGGTAAGGCTCCTTTTCAATTTGACTCCGGCACACATCAGCTCTGCACAACTGGCACACACAGCTGTGCTGCAAGGATGCCCTTTAATGAGGGGTCTTTCCAATCTCTGGGTCCAATGGACGGGTTCAGGAAGGGAAACCAAGGCCCTGACGTGCCCTCAATCCCGTTTTGAACCCACAGGGTCTGGAGAGGCGCAAGGCCACGCACCCTGCACAGGGCGGCGGCGGCGATGCCGGACCCCGCGGCGCACCTGCCCTTCTTCTACGGCAGCATTTCGCGCGCCGAGGCCGAAGAGCACCTGAAGCTGGCGGGCATGGCCGACGGGCTCTTCCTGCTGCGGCAGTGCCTGCGCTCGCTGGGCGGCTATGTGCTGTCGCTCGTGCACGAAGTGCGCTTCCACCACTTCCCCATCGAGCGCCAGCTCAACGGCACCTACGCCATCGCGGGCGGAAAGGCGCACTGCGGCCCGGCTGAGCTCTGCGAGTTCTACTCACGCGACCCCGACGGGCTGCCCTGCAACTTGCGCAAGCCGTGCAACCGGCCGTCGGGGCTCGAGCCGCAGCCCGGGGTCTTCGACAGCCTTCGCGATGCCATGGTGCGCGACTACGTGCGCCAGACTTGGAAGCTGGAGGTGAGAGCGCGGGGTCGAGAGGCGCCCCTGGGAGAGCCTGGCCAGAGGGCAGCTGTTTCAGGAGGGGGCGAGTCTTTGGTGGGCGGGGCTTGGGGAGGGGCTTGGGGCGGAGCCAGAGGGGCGGGCCTTGACAGGGTGGGGCCGAGGAGGGCGGGCTCTGGGGCCGAGGGAGCCATGCGACTTGGTGAGAGCGGCAGTCTTCGCCAGCCGGGGCTTTGCTGGGCTTTGCTGCGCCCATTTTAGAGGATAGAGGGGAGGAGACCTCGGAGGCAGGGGCCTGAGCGATGCTTGGTGCTTATCCCAGGCAAAGCGTAAGTTGGGGAAAGTTGAGGTCACTCTGAGTCCGGAACGAACGAGGTTGGGAGCAGGACCTAAGGAGCGGGGGCTTGGGCTGGGAGCGGGGTCCAAGAAAGGGTGGTGGGAGCAGTGCCCTGGGGTGAGCTGGCCGGCCGGGGCAGTGGCTTGTGGTCTTCGACAGCCTGCACTGCCCGATCACCAGTGTCAGGCCTTCAAGTGGGAGATGACAGTGGAGCCTACTAGAAGGCGGGGCCTGGGCCGCGGCCTGAGCGCAGGGGCCTGGATGGATGGGAGCGGGACCTTGGAGATGAGAGGAGGGGTGGCTGTCCTCAGCCTAAAAGACTTATGTCCTAGGCGTGCCTGAGTTGGAAGTGTCCAGGAGATGGAAGAGGGGTCCTGTGGCACGCACTTAACGACACTTACTCGTCTTCTCCACCCTCTCTTTCCCAGGGCGAGGCCTTGGAGCAAGCCATCATCAGCCAGGCACCCCAGGTGGAGAAGCTCATTGCCACGACAGCTCACGAACGGATGCCCTGGTACCACAGCAGCCTGACGCGCGAGGAGGCCGAGCGCAAACTCTACTCGGGCTCCCAGACCGACGGCAAGTTCCTGTATGTGGGGTTTGGGGCTGGGGATTTGGGGGGTGAGGCTGGGGTGGAAGTCAGTGTGCAAGTGGGTAATGAGGGGGTGTGCCTGTGGTCACAAGTGCGAGTGACTCCAGAGTTGGGTGGCCTGGGTTGAAAGCCAGCGTCTGCTACTTAGCAGCTGGGCTTGCTGGGCAAGTATCAGAACTGCTTGCTTGCATTATCTCTTCTGCATTCACCAAATATTTACTGAACGCCTACTATGTGCCAGGCACTGTTCCAGGCATTGAGGGCGTGGCAGTGCACAGTTCAGTTCAGTTCAGTCTCTCAGTCGTCTCCGACTCTTTGTGACCCCACGAACCGCAACACTCCAGGCCTTCCTGTCCATCACCAACTCCTGGAGTTGACTCAAACTCACGTCCATTGAGTCGGTGATGCCATCCAGCCATCTCATCCTCTGTCGTTCCCTTCTCCTCCTTCCCCCATTTCCTCCCAGCATCAGAGTCTTTTCCAATCAGTCAACTCTTCCCATCAGGTGGCCAAAGTACTGAAGTTTCAGCTTTAGCATCATTTCTTCCAAAGAATACCCAGGGCTGATCTCCTTTAGAATGGACTGGTTGGATCTCCTTGCAGTCCAAGGGACTCTCAAGAATCTTCTCCAACACCACAGTTCAAAAGCATCAATTCTTTGGCACTCAGCTTTCTTCACAGTCCAACTCTCACATCCATACATGACCACAGGAAAAACCATAGCCTTGACTAGACGGACCTTTGTTGGAAAAGTAATGTCTCTGCTTTTGAATATGCTATCTAGGTTGGTCATAACTTTCCTTCCAAGGAGTAAGCGTCTTTTAATTTCATGGCTGCAGTCATCACAAGACAGACACAAATCCAGTGTCCGTACGGAGCAGGCAGACAAAAAACGAGGAATCACTAAAACATAGAGTATGTCAGGTGGAGGCAAGTGCTGTGTGTGGAGCTGGGCAGGGCGAGATGGACAGGGGGTTGCAAGCTGAGCTTTGGTGGCCAGAGAAGGTGACTTTTGCGTAAAGAACCGAAGGAGGTGATAAGTGGGCTGTCAGCTCTCTGGGAGGTGTTTCTGGCAAGTACTCAGACCAGGCGGAGGTTCTTGGCATGTTCCAGAAGCAGTGAGGCCAGTGTGCTTGGAGCTGAGTGACACCTGGAGTGGGAGGGCTTCCCCGGTGGCACTAGTGCTGAAGAGTCTGCCTGCCAGTGCAGGAGACATAAGACACTTGGGCTCCATCCCTCGGTTGGGAGGATCCCCTGGAGAAGGAAACAGCGGTCCACTCTGGTATTCTTGCCTGGAGAATCCCATGGACAGAGGAGCCTGGCAGGCTACAGTCCATGGGGTCACACAGAGTTGGACACAGCTGAAGTGACTTAGCACCCATGCATGCATGGAGTTGGAGAGGGTGAAGCCAGGGAAGTGACTTTGGCTTTGACCCTGAGTGAGGTCGGAGCCCTGAGGGAGCATTAAAACTGCTCTGTGGATGACAATAGTACTAACCCAAGGATCTGTTAGGGTAATACACCAATTAACATGTGTTAAACAGTCTTAAACAGAAGAAGGCAACAGAAGACGAGATGGCAGGATGGCATAACCAATGCAATGGACATGAACTTGGGCAAACTCTGAGAGATGGTGAAACAGGGAAGCCTGGTGTGCTGTAGTCCATGGGGCTGTAAAGAGTCGGACGTAACTTGGTGACGGAACAACAACAAACAAAAGTCAAGTATCTGGCATATACTAAAAGCGCACTGAATGTTAGTATATGTGGGTAAATGCAGCGTCTCTGCCTGAGCCTGAGCCATGGCTGAACCACGTGGCTGTCTGTGAGTTAGCTATTATGAAGGGGTCGGTCTAAAGCTATTACAGCCCTGTGCTGGGGCTGCTGCTTTCTGGTCAGGACCTGGGCTCCTCTCACAAGCAGGTGCTATCCAGATGTCAGCTGAGGTCACTCTGGTCCCGAGACATAGAGAAAGTTGGTGCTTGTCTCTTGCCTGTGGCCTCAGGAAATGCAGCTTCCTCCCCTAAGATGTGAACTCCTGAGGGCCTCCCTTCTCATGGTCTCTTCTTGGCCTGATATCCTGCCTGGCTGAACCCTTGTTCTCACCCACCTCCTCCAGGGCTGTTCTCTCCCACGGCCATCCACTTGGAGGAAATGACCTTTTCCCCTTGATTTCCCCTCCCCTGTGAGGCCTGAGCATGTGCACCAGATTATCTGCAGGGATCCCTCTACAAGATTCTTGTAATAATAATAAAATATTATTGTCAAATAATACAATATATATTTTTTTTCACCCTGCATAACAACGCTAGGCTGTAAATTGAAGTGGAGGTTGCAAAACTTCTGAGGGAATTCTTGAATGCATGCAAAGATGGCTTCTGAACAACTTAAGGCTGTTTTCTAAGAGTGAGGCTGAGGGAGCTAGGATCTGGATACAGTATAGACTGAGGCTGATGCTGGGGTTCAGAAACAGCTGGGGCAGTGACATTATGAGGGACATGACTCAGGGAGGGAAATGTTGAGACCAAGAGCCGCTACAATGAGCCAAACTCCTGGACAGTTAGGCAAGGCGTGCTCTGGACAGAAGCTGTCATACGCTCTTCTTGTGGTTCCTGCCATCAGTAACTGCTTTCTCAATATGTGTATAGTTAGGGACTGAAGGTCAAAGCTGTAGGTACAAAATCTCATGATGGAACACCCCCGCTTCGCCATGATGCCAGGGATAAGCCCAGGACTGGTCTAGATCTGCAAGAGGGTGCAGGTGTAATGGAAAGTCACAGGCCCCTGTGGCCAGGAATCAAGACCAGGGCCATAGTTATCACTGACCACTGTTCAGAGCTGCTGGCAAATGGATGGAATTATACCGAATGCTCTTTGCTGCCAAAGCTCACTTCCTTTCTGCTTGCTTGCAGCATTTGTGGTCCTGATTGATTCAACTGAAAAAGACACTTGAACCCTGGAAAGGGCCTTCAAGACTATATCCGGGGTTTCTTAATGGACCACAGGCCCCTTTGGGAATTGTACTGACGCTGAACACTACTCATAATCCCCAACACACGTTTACCCGCAAAGATTTTGCAGTTATATGAGATCATGGGCTTCCCTGGTGGCTCAAACAGTGAAGAATCTGCCTGCAATGCAGGAGATGCAGGTTCAATCCCTGGGTTGGGAAGATCCCCTGGAGAAGGGCACGGCAACTCACTCCAGTATTCTTGCCTGAAGAATCCTGTGGACAGAGGAGCCTGGTGGGCTACAGTCCATGGGGTCACAAAGAGTCAGACACAACTGAGTGGGTCACACTTATACGAGATCATGGTTAATCCTGAACCTCATTTTTGGAGCCCTTTTCAGGATAAGAACGTCTGAGTTAGCTCTGTTCTTTCATTTTACCAGGTACACAGAGGAGAAGCAACTTTTTGGAGGTGCACAGAGAATCTGTTATAAGGCTGGGTGTCAGTCCTATGTAGCAATTAATTGTAGGGTCAGAAATAGATTTACATCCTGACTCCATCCCAAACCAACTGTGGAGTTCAGGCAAGAGATGTAATCTCCTTGAACCTCAGCTTCCTCATGTGCAAAATGTGGTTAATTATAGCACAAGGTGGGTATCTTGTGGAGAACGTGGTGAAGATGAAAGGACAAATATTGAAGAACTGAGCAAGTATACTCATAAATGGCAGCTTATTTTTATCACCATCATCAGGCGCCATGTATTGTTTTGTAAATATTTATCTGTTTTTGGCTGTGCTGGGTCCTCGTTGCTGCACAGGCTTTTCTCTAGTTGCAGAGAGTGGGGGCTGCTCTCCGCTGTGGTGTGTGGCCTTCTCATTGCGGTGGCTTCTCTTGTTGCAGAGCGCAGGCTCTAGGGAGCCTGGGCTTCAGTAGCTGGGGCATGTGGGCTCGGTAGTTCCAGTCCCAGACTCTGGAGCACAGGCTCAATAGTTGTGGCACACTGGCTTAGTTGCTCCGTGGTGTGTGGGGTCTTCCCAACTCAGGGAGCAAACCCGCGTCTCCTGTATTGGCAGGTGGATTCTTTACCACTGCATCACTAGGGCAGCCCTCTATATTTTATTTTAAAAGTGGAGATAGAAGTTGATGTGTTAGCCCATACCTCTAGTTTTTAAGTTCAGGTTTGAACTTCAAGGACAGAGAACTGCCACCAACTGGTGGATTTTTGGTAAACAAAGTAGAATTTGTGGTATTGAAATGTATTTGTGAACATACCAGTGTCTTTGCCTATATGGGACTGGTGGCTGCTCTTTTGTGAATGCTCATGTCTCGTCCCAAAGACAGTGTATCAGTTGGCCTTTGCTGTATAACAAACCGACCTAAAGTGCTGTAGCTTAAAACACCAGTTGTTTATTCATCCTTGATTCGGTGGGTTGGCTCTTTGGGCTTAGTTCAGCTGGGTGGTTCTTCAGCTGGTTTCTTTTGCACTTGTTTGTGTGGTCACAACTGGAGGGTTGACTGAGGCTGGAAGGTGTGGGATGGCCTCACTCACAAGTCTGGCAGTTGGCAGGCTGGGGTGCCTTGGTTCTCCTTTGTGTGGCTCCCCCAACAGGCTAGTGTGGACTCGTTCCTGTGGTGGTTGCAGGGTTAACGGGAAAAGCAAGAAAGGGCAGGCAAGCCTCAGTGCTCAACCACTTTTCAAGCCTCTTCCTGTGTCCTGTTTACTGTTTTATTGGCCACAGCAAGTCATGTGGTCAAGCCCTGATTCAAAACATACGGAACTAGAGTCCATCTGTTGGTGGGAAGAAATGCCCAATATTATGGCTGTATTTTTTTCCCCCAATATTCCACACATGTTTGCAGGTCAGTGGCTGGGCATTGAGTTTGTTGTCAGTTCAAAAATCTTAAGAGTTTGAACTTATGAGGTATTTTCACTTCTCAAAAGGAGAGCACTAGAAATTAGAGGCCATTACCTCCAGGCCAGCCACCAGTCTAGCTGTGGAAGCTCCTTTCTTTCTGTGGGGCATTTGCATTTCTCAGTTTGTTGTAGGGTTCTCTTCCTTGACTTTGGTGCCCCGCTGCTGCCCCCCAACATACCTGTTTCCTGTCTCTCCAGGTATTCCTGAATCATGTCAGCCTTCATCGAATTGTTCTTTTGGGAACTTGCTATCTGGGAATGGATGGGATATTCACAGTCACCCCTCCATTCTTCACTCAGGTTTTGCCATGGAGATTTAAGGGATATGTCTCTGTCCCTTTGGCCTAAGAAAGGGTTGCACGGTGAACTCGCATCTGTCTTGTTCACCACTGGACTCCTGCCCTTAGAACAGTGCCTGGCATGTGCTCAACACTTAGTAAATATTTGTCCACTGAATGGCTATCCACGGGCAGGACCCAAGCCCTGGGAGTGTGTGGTCTGAGGGTACCCACCCACATGGGTTATCCCGTGACTGTTTCCTGTTGCGTGCTGCTGGCTGACTCTTGTGTAACTCAGCTCAATCCTGTAGATTATTGGTCAGTTGTCCGCAACTTCCACAGTGCCAGAGACCCCAGGAACAGCTGCCCTCCCTCCTCTGCTGGAAACCTACACTTAACCTGGGAATAGAACTTTGTGCCAGGATGCCGACTAGTTTTACCACAGGATGGGAGGGTGCAGGGTGCCCTGAACTGGCCTGTATGTCTGGGCATCCATGCACATCCACATGTGTGTGGTTGGACAGGTTCTTACTGCATAAAGACACCATCTTTGACGGGCTCCATTCCCATTCATAGACATGGAAGATTTTAACATTAATTTTGGCAAACTTCCAGAAGAGTACAATCAAGGGTCTCCTTCTGTTAAAGGCCATCTGTTATGATAATTGATGAGTCTATTGTGATGATGAGGTGACTTGTTCTGATTTGTATGAAGGTGCCCTATGATCTGGAAAAGGCAATGGCAACCCACTCCCGTACTCTTGCCTGGAAAATCTCATGGATGGAGGAGCCTGGTAGGCTGCAGTCCATGGGGTCGCTAAGAATAGGGCATGACTGAACGACTTCACTTTCACTTTTCACTTTCATGCATTGGAGAAGGAAATGGCAACCCACTCCAGTATCCTTGCCTGGAGAATCCCAGGGACATGGGGTTCCGTCTCTGGGGTCGCACAGAGTCGGACACGACTGAAGTGACTTAGCAACAGCAGCAGCAGCAGCCCTATGACCTAGCCATGGACCTGTACTTACCTTTATCGCTCAATGTACAGAAATAGCTTTGCCTCCTCAGGAGAATGGTCTTAAGGCTGTGTGTCCCCCATGAGTGGCTCTGTGTCCCCCCCATGAGTGGCTCTGTGTCCACTACAGATGGAAAAATATCCCACCATGAGTGGCCAGCTGTCTTCCCCCACCCACCTGTGGCCATGGGTGGTAAAATGTTGAGCCACGGAGAACCAGGCATCCCATGTATAGCCAAATGTTGCCCCCTGAATGGCCAAGTATCCAGCTGAGGTGGCTGAGTATTAGGCTATGTAGGGCTGAAAATCCACCACGAGTGGTCCAGTATTCCCCTGGGGATGGCCCCCTGCCTGTGCCTGGACGACTATGAACACAGTTCTCCTCTTCTCTTTTCGCCCCGGTGCCCCCTCCCCCAGCCCCACCCAGAGTCTGTTACCAGTAGGTCTGGAGGTCAAGTGGGGCCTGACCTTGGTTCCCACAACCCCTGCCACTTCTCCATGAGGCTCTGGGGTACAGAGCCCGTAGGGTGTATGTGTGGGAACTGAGTTCCATTAGGAGGGAAACACCAGGGGCCCGAGTGGTTGTTGGGGTGACACCCCCTCCTCCTCCTGCCAGGCTGAGACCCCGGAAAGAGCCGGGCACATACGCGCTGTCTCTGATCTATGGGAAAACTGTGTACCACTACCTCATCAGCCAGGACAAGGCAGGCAAATACTGCATTCCTGAGGGGACCAAATTTGACACACTCTGGCAGGTAAGCCACTCACCCGCCCTGTTGTAGGGGAGAGGCTGTTTTGGGGGTGCTCAGGCTCCTGGGGAAGAGGGGAGTCCTAGCCCTGACCCCACCCCCCATAGCTGGTGGAGTACCTGAAGCTGAAGGCTGATGGACTCATCTACTGCCTGAAGGAGGCCTGTCCCAACAGCAGCGCCAGCTCAGGTGAGGGGGCGGCAGTGGCAGGGGGCAGGGGGCGAGGGCGGGAGACCACGGCTCCACCTCCTCACTGTCCCTTTGGCTCCCCCAGGGGCCGCTGCTCCTACACTCCCCGCCCACCCATCCACATTCACCCAGGTGAGTCAGGGGCCTCCCAGATTTGGGGCCTTGGGGATGGAGCACAGTGGGCGATGGGTCCTGTTCCCAGGATGGGGTGTGGCAAGGAAGAGTGGGGCTGCCATGGAACAGAAGAGGGCCCCCCAGCACTGTCCCTGGGAGTCCTCAGAGGATGTGGGCCCAGGAGAGAGGCTGGGTGCCCCTGGCTCAGGCCCTGCTGACTCCATGACCTTTAGCCTCAGAGACGGATCGACACTCTCAACTCAGATGGATACACTCCTGAACCAGGTGAGCTGGCAGAGGTGAGGGTGTGTGGGGGTTCGTGTCAGGCTGAGATTGGGATCCTGGCTAGGCCCTGGGGTGTGTCAGAGGAGGGGCCTAGGCCAGGCCTGACCTTAGGCAGTGGGCTGGGTTGCCCTGGGCACACAGCGTGCCTGCAGGTGTCCACGTGGGCATATGCATCACGCCCGCCTGCATGCATGTACCTGAGGGGATGCTGACACACAGGGGGGTACACCTGGCTGTGCCCAGGCAGCCTCAGGTATAGAAACACATCCATTAAACACCTACTGTGTGCCATTCATGCTCTAGCACACTGAGTGTATGAGCTTTGCAGAATCCTCTAACAAACCACAAGAGGCGGTCATGGTCATTATTCTCATTTTACAGAAGAGAGAGGAGGGCAGGAACTGTCAGGTCCCACAGCGGGCCAGGGGTGGAGCTGGGATTTGAACCGAGGAAGACAGACTCCACAGTCCACATACCTAACATGCCTGCCACAGACGCTTGTGTGTTTCACGTATGGATGCAAGCCTGTGCACACAGATTCACCTGGAGTCCTTGTATGCATGGCTGTGTGGTTCATACATAGATAGGGGTGGGCACAACACATGTGCACACATGTCAGTTCACACACCAGATGTGCACACTGTAGCTTGTGTAGACACACTTTAGGACCCCTATCACACACCAAGACATGGGTGAGAGTTTGTGGGTGCACATGTGTGAACATGCAGGGGCACATGTCTGTGCACACGCTAGCCAGTGCACACATGTTACATGTGCACATTAAATGTGGCTTCACAGTTGGTGTGACCAGGAACACACACAAGAGCACATGCGCACCCACACACATGCTCTGCACGGTGCGACATGTGCCTGGTGGCTGCCAAGGCTGCCCTGTCCTCCTCCCACCCCGTCTCTTTCCCTGCTCCTGACTTGGGAGCGCACACCTGTGTGTGTGCCCAGCACGGTTAGTGTCCTCAGAGAAGCCGCGAACGATGCCCATGGACACCAGTGTCTACGAGAGCCCCTACAGCGACCCCGAGGAGCTCAAAAACAAGAAGCTCTTCCTGAAGCGTGAGAACCTCCTCATGGCTGACATCGAACTTGGCTGCGGCAACTTTGGTTCAGTTCGCCAGGGCGTCTACCGTATGCGCAAGTAAGCTCCCACCCTGGCTGGGGAACCGCCCGTGGGTGGGTCAGAGGGGGCGTGGCCTCTCCAGGCCTTGTGGGGTGGAGCCAGGAGGAGGCTTCAGACTGATTGTGAGGGGGCCTTACCTGGGAGAGTTCAGGACAGTCCTGAGAGGGAGTGAGAGGAGCTGGCCAGGGGCAGGGAGAGTTTGGGCTAGCTGCAGTTGCAATGGAGTCCTTGGCTGATCGCAGGGGAGCTGCAGAGGGGCCAACCCTCATGTCCTCCATTGATTAGCCACTGGATACATGCAGGTCATTGGACAGAGGCTGCCCCCTGCCCCCGGGGAGGGTGAAACTGAACCGGTTCTTTCTGGTGAGGGGCTTGCCTGTGAGCTCTGAGTGACGGGGAGGTCTAGGCGGCAGACCACACAGCCACTACACGAGTCTGGGGAGAAGAGAGGCAGGTCCGGTGGGGGTGAGGGAGTGAACAGTCCAGGTCCGCGCGGCTCAGGCAGTGCCCTCCCTTGCCACTTGAACCGGTTCTTTCTGGTGAGGGGCTTGCCTGTGAGCTCTGAGTGACGGGGAGGTCTAGGCGGCAGACCACACAGCCACTACACGAGTCTGGGGAGAAGAGAGGCAGGTCCGGTGGGGGTGAGGGAGTGAACAGTCCAGGTCCGCGCGGCTCAGGCAGTGCCCTCCCTGTGCCACGGCAGGAAGCAGATCGACGTGGCCATCAAAGTGCTGAAACAGAGCACGGAGAAGGCGGACAAGGACGAGATGATGCGGGAGGCACAGATCATGCACCAGCTGGACAACCCCTACATCGTGCGGCTCATTGGAGTCTGCCAGGCCGAGGCCCTCATGCTGGTCATGGAGATGGCAGGCGGTGGGCCCCTGCACAAGTTCCTGGTCGGGAAAAAGTGAGCCCCTGGGCTGGCGGGGCATTTGGGACTGGGGCTGAGCCTGTCCACCCAGAGGCGTGCTTCACACTCATTTCCCCACGTTCGTAGACACGTTTACACCTGCCGCCCACACTTACACCCCTGACAGATCTGATCTCAGGTTTGAGCATCAGCGCTGCCACTCGCTCTTGTGACTCCAGGCAGGTCTCTCAATTCTTCTGTGTGTCAGTTTCATTTGAAAAACTGCGAAGCCCCCTCCAGGGGCCCTTGAAATCAGATGAGTGATATTTATTAAGTGCTCAGAACAGGGCCTAGCACTCCTTGTAGGAGCTTTGTAAGTATTAGCTCTATTGCTTCTGCCATCCCAGCTCTCCACAAATTCAAGATCCATTGTGATGGTTAATTGTCTTTGACCAAAAAGCAGGGTCGAAAACTGCAGCCAGGTTTGTTTTGTATAGCCTGGTTTTGCATTTTCAAAGGTCTAAAAAAAATAAATAAATAAAATAAAGGACTATGTGACAGAGACCATATGTGTCCTGCAAAGGCTGAAATACTCTTTGGCCCTTTAGAGAAAAAAAATTCGGTCAACCTCTAATACAAAGAAATTGCAGTTTTGTTTGGTTTCCTCATGCCTCAAACTCTTACCCTTATGACAGAATCTTTTACGTTCATGGAGGCACGTGACCTTTAAACCACACTCTCACTGGAGCACGTGCCTTCACGGATCCCAGCTCAGGTATTCAGTTATTCCACAGGTGTTTCTGGTCAATTTCTGTGTCGGGGACTATTACCAACACTTGGGATTATCAATGAAGAGAGAGGCAAAGGTCTTTGCCCTTATTCTGGTTGAGGAAGAGAGGCTTTAATAATAATAAAGTATATAGTGTCAGGCTGGGAGGTGAGAAGTGAGAATGTGAGGTTTCTGCAAACTGAGGGAGGCAGCCAAGTGCAGCTATAGGGGAAGAGTGGGCGGCTGGTGCAAAGGCCCTGCGGTGCCTGGAGTGGTGGAGGAACCATGAGTTTGGGCCCTGAGGGTGAAGCAGAGGAGTACAGGAGCGCGGGGAGGTGACATGGGCAGGGGTGTGACAAGGTGGATGGTGCATGACCGTGTTGGCTATGGGGAGGACTCAGACGTTTACCCTGAGTGAGGTGGGAGCTGTGGGGGCTGTGAGCAGAGGAGGAGAGACAGGGCCTGAGTCCAGTGTGTGACGGACAGGCCGTGGTGGGTGAGGGGGCTGTTCAGGCCTAGGCTGGTGACGATGGGGGCTGGTCCCAGTGGCAGAAGCAGACGTGGAGAGAAGTTGGGGAATACTGGAGGAATTCTGAAGGCAGAGCTGCCAGGGTTTGCTGATAGATTGACTATTGTATATGAAGAGGAGCTGAGGACAAGGCTTGAGTACATGAAAATATGAAAGGGAAGTGTGTGTGTGTGTGTGTGTGTGTGTGTGTGTGCGCGTGCACCTGTGAATAGTCAGGAGCTTGACTTTATTATTTTAGAAAGGCCCAGGAGACTCCCTGAGGGGACACAGGGGATGCAGGCAAATGTAAGTTTGGGGATCA